>JAVXUM010000011.1:2482436-2494964 GCA_035590655.1 Pouteria glomerata | reverse complement strand
AGGAAGCACATGGCAAAAAATATGAAGGCCCTACATCAAACATTAGCTATAACTTTTATGCTGCGTTTGTATCCTAAATTTATTGCTAGATAAGAAAAAATTAGATTTTTTTTTATTGTCACAACAAATTAAGGGAAAAAGAAGTACGAAATTTAAGAAACAAAAAAATGAAGAAATAAACTTATAAAAAGTTACCTCCTTACTTTCGCATTTTACCAAACCAAATAGGAGCCCTTACCCCTTTATTTCCCGTGGAAATCACTTTTTTCCTTTTCTTTTTCTTTTCTGTTAATAAATATGAGTTTTTTTTTCTTCTTTTTTTTTTTTTTTTTCCCTTCCTCTCGTCAAATCTTTTTTTTTTTTTTTCCCTTTCTTTCTCTTTTCACTCAGTAATATATTCGAGACCCAAAAACAAATCGATCTTTTGCAGTTCAAAAATAATAATACTAATAAATATTAAATTCCTACAAAGGGAAACACACAGTGCAAGATAAACTACAAAAGTTGTTCAACAAATCCAGACCGAGGCAGAGGCCGCAAAAATTAGATTAAAAAAATGTCAGCAATTAGATAAAATTACACTCAGCTGCTGCAAAAATTAGACAAATTTATGCATGAGTATGTGTATATGTGTAAAATCAGATTGACAATCCAATCGTGATTCATGAACTATAAAATCAAACTGTGCAAAGACAAGATTTTCAAGGGATTCATTAAAAAACAAGGGAAAAAAAAAAAAAGCAAAAAAACAAAATAATTATTAAAAAAACGAACATCAAAAATAGCTTCACGACCGGCAGTTTCACACACACGAGAGAGAGAGAGAGAGATAGAGAGAGAGAGAGACGTATACCACGAATCCTACAAGTTCGGGACTGCATATAGATATACCGTGCCTGCGAATGAAAGTGATCAATCAAAGTGTTGCCTTAGAGAGAGAGAGAGAGAGAGAGAGAGAGAGAGAGAGAATGTGAACCTCTGGTAAGCTCTTGTCCTTCACAATTCCGCTACTGATTAGAAGGATAGAGATTTATGCATGGATATATATAGCGAGAAAGTTGAAGAAACACTGGGAAGAAAGTATTTATTTAAGTTAGGTCACGGGCGTGGGGCTTCGCATTTCACGAAAAGAGTTTGGAAAAGTACAATCTTACGTGGCACACTCATGTGTACTGGACAACGATGTCGACCACACCCCTAGCCGATGAATTTTTTTTATCCTCCCGATATATAATTAAATTAAATTACATTTAAGGGGGTGTTTAGAATCCTAAAAATTACTGAAAAATTTTTAAAAATTTTTAAAATTTCTTAAATTCTTTATTATTTTTTACATATTCACACTTATTACAATTCTAAAAAAAAATTGCATAACTCGAGTTTGATCAATAGAATAACTGTAATTTTTTTTAACGTGACCACCATTATCTAAGTTACTAAACAAGACCCATTATCAATATTTTTTTACGGATTTCAAAACTATTCCGACGAATTTCTCCGCAAAAGTCAATATCTTTCACTATTCATATCCGAAAAACGTGATTTGCCACCTAACACTCAGATATCACTCAAACTACGTTTTTCATTATTTTTTGTAACTCTAAACACCCCATTATTATTTAATTAAAAATAAATATTAAAATATCTTTAATGAAAATACTATTTAAAATAGCATTTTTTTTAAAATTCATCTTAAAAATGCCATATTAAATATATTAAAAACTCTATTTCATATGAAATTTTTTATCCAATACTGAAAACCTTATTTCACATAAAATTTTCTACATTCTTTACTTTTAAAAAGTAGAGCAGAAAATGCTATCTCAAATAACATTTTATGGCGGGGTTAAATTTGGCAAAAAATACCAAATTAAATAGTGTTTTTAGAAAAAGTTTTTCATAAAAAAAAAGACTATTTCAAATAGTGTTTTTATGCATTAAAAAATATTGTTTCAAATAATATTTTTATTAATGGTATTTTGATAATTATTTTTAATCAGACAACATATGTCATATAATTTAATTATATATCGGTAGAATTAAAAAAAAAAAAAATCCCTAAACGGCCGATATTTCTAGTTCCGGGTTGGCCCGATCATATAAGGTTTGATGGTTGTTTTTATATAAATGATATACGTGTTTTACATTTACTTTTTTATTCTTCAAAAATTGATTTTTATTATGAGAGAAAATAAAATGCAAAAGACTAAAAGTAAAGTATATTTCTTATTTTTTATTTCTATTAATTTTTTATATTTTATTATTATCTAGCCTTATTTTTATGTGCGATTGAAACATGCGTATGTGCCAAATAAACTGTAATTGAGAATGAGAATTGAGACTTAATTTATATTTTTTTTTAAAAGACAATGATGTAATAGTTAAAAGATTTAAGAAAAAAATAACTTAAAAAAAGTGTTTTAGAATGTAAATCATTTTTCAGATTTGGCTGAAAAAAGTTGTTTAAAAAAAAAAAAAAGCAAAAGAAAGTATTTTATTTTACCTGTCAAACAACAAAATATGGGTAAGTTTTATTTTTGCCGCGGGGCCTTAGACAAAGGAAAGGTTGCATTACGCTGTTGACTGTGCAATAAAAACAAGAACATGTGCACTGCTATTCATGAACCGAAGAAACAAGATTGGGTGGTCCACGAAAGTAATGTAACAAGTTGCTTGGTTTTCTTCTCGCCAAATAAACATGATCGAAAATGGTGAGAACATCACGAGAAAGCTACACTGATATTTTGCAGCACTTTAAATATATATATATCATTATATTACATTTGCAAAATTATCTGCACTCTGCATAGCTTCAATGCTTCAGCAATTTTACTTTTTTGTCCGTGTCATGCTTGCTATGAATTCGAATTGATTTTAGTGGGTACATACATACGTCAATTGACAACACAAAGTAAGATCTGGAACCCACGATCCACTGTCTGTGTCGTCATGCTTGCTATGAATTCAATCACTAAAGAATCTTCATTTGGAGCCATTGGTATAAATGAAAGAAAAAATGACAACCCTCTTTTCTTGGGGCAAAAAAATTGCTTCACCCTTCGTTTGCTAACGTTTTAGTAGTCCTTTCTTTTCTAGTGGCAGCTTGAAATAAAAATCTAAGGTAAAAAATTAAAAAAAAAAAACAAAAAAAATTTTTAAGTAAATGAATTGTTGGATTCACAATTCTATTCTAATGAACTGGTTACTGACCACTTAAAATTTTGGATATATCAGTTTTTATTGCGTCTTAATTGCACTTAATAACATCTAAATAAAAATTATATATTTGAAATTTCACCTTTTCAAATCTTTAAAATAAAACAGTTTCAGTTATATCTGAAATAAAATTGTGTATTTAAAATTTAAAATTACAGTTAATTGATACCAAATTTTTTAAATTTTCTCAAAAGCTATAGAGTTAAACATAATGGATCTCAAATTTAGAATCCCACTGACTTATTATTAATTTGTATAAAAATAATAATAATAATAATAAGCGTTTTTTTAGTTATTTTACGTGAAAAGCTACTAAAACTCACCAATGCTCGTGGATAGCTCTAATTTTGCTTTCGCAGTTGCAAAGCCCATTTGTATAATAAGGCTCATAAAGGAATCTACAAAACGACCGGAAGCATAAGTAACTAAATAGAGATTTTCCTATTATACGAGCTGCTCAACCCAAGTACTTCCAATAATTTCCCAGTCACAGAATCAAGGGACCATTTGAGCCGCCAATCATATATATTTCAAGGGACCGTATGATTTTACTCGAGTAGTCTGCAAGATACTTGAAACAAATACTCCAAATCTATTTATGAATCTGTTGACAATGAAGTATGTGGTATCAACTACACCTCCCAACCCTCCAAAAGGGGGGTTTAATTTGATCCTTTTTCACTTGTTTTCCCTTATTCTTTTCTAAGAATTGAAAACATATATATACATACATAAACATGTTTAGTTTAAAAGGTTAATCTTTTGGAAAATATGGTGCCAATTTTCTGGGAAGGAAAAATCCCAAGATTTATCAGAAATTTATTCCAGAATGATGAGGCAATGACATAACTGTAGTGAAAAGTATCATAGTCTGCCCATCGCAAAACCGATACCACAGACTGCGCTATAAAAACACAAGTTGTTATGACCCCAAACAAAGACGTTCATTATCGCCAACTGTTTGTTCTATCATCGACTGCCGCAAACACAAAGCATACATGGCATGATAGCAAAAATGTTAGCACTGAGCATTTGAACCAATATGTAAAAATTTACAGTTACGTATATTCATAGTTGTATGACCAAAAAAAATATTCAGATATACAACAGAATGCAAAACCCCAACATGCAGCTGCTAAACCTAAAAGCCCATTCTCCTTCCCTAGTGTTAAGATGGTACAACACGTAAAGGCTCTCTTGCAGCATTAAATACTTAATCTCCGTCCCAAGTTTGTATTCTTTTTCAGGTGATGGAAGGGTATTAGAACGAAGAATATAACTGTAGATGTTGAGATTAGCCCAAAATTACCTTACTGAAATATACAAAGTTGAAAGGGCAAGTTAGTCCCAAACTTTATCACAACTGCATTCGGTGTAGTGACAATGACACGAGCAAAACTAGCACTCTTCAGTTGCAAAATGCTGAAGCCATAGCTGGAACATAGAATTTTAATCCCGTAATCTCACTAGAGGTTCATGAAATCTACAGTGACTCCAGTTGATGTTATCCAGAACCTGTCTGCAGTGGAAGAAGAGACTTCTGCTTGCCTTTAATGAAGAAATCAAGTTCGGCTGGAGCAACCACCAATTTCAACCACTCTTGAAGCTCTTCACCTTCTACTTTCTCTTTTCCTGAACAAAAACATTGATAGAATGCCACTGAGAGCTTAAATATTTTGAGTTATCCCTATCATATCCCATGCTCTATGTCAGGCAAAATCCAGACGACCTGTTGTATCATTTGATTTAAATAGCATCACCAAGATGCTCTCTTACACACAAGAGAGCCCACCAACCAGCCACACACAAAGTATCGTAAAGGTGTTATTGGAACTACAAGAACTGAATTTCTATTTATATTTAAATCATCCAGAAGTTCTGTATTACCTTCCAAATGTGCGCCGAGCCCCTCCAGAACAGTAGGATTAGCTTGCACAACAGAAAGTGCCACATCAAGTGCAGACTGCAGCAGTGCTTTAACCTCCCTTTGAACAAGGTCCGCAAGATGTCCCTGTTGTCAAAATTCTAGGATCATTTAGCTTCTCCAAATGAAGTGAAAAATAACAATAATAACAGCCAAAAATTGCAAAGGCAACCTGATCCCTTCCCCAAGCCATAGCTCCCCCAGATTCATCAATGCCACCACCAGAAAGAGTAGCCAAAGAAACGGGACCAATTGTCTGATTAAGACCATACTCAGCTACTGCCTTGTATGCCATGTCCGTTGCTCGCCGTATATCATCAAGTGCACCTGTTGACACGCGGCCTGCATAAACAACTTCTTCTGCTGCACGACCTCCAAGCAGAGTAACCAAGCGTCCACGTAACTCGTCAATGAAGAGCAAATATCTATCCTCATTGGTGGGAGGAGTATAAGTAAATCCCAATGCCCCTCCAGACCTTGGAAGTATACTCAACTTCTGATAAAACAATTATTTTTATCATTACTTCATCTATTTGGTGGTATAGTATAGCAATAGTATACATACATATATATATATATATTTGATAAATAAATAAAGTTTTATCAAGAAGGAGGCATCAAGTGGATGCATCCTTGATTCTTGATCAACCCTGATATTAAAGAACCATATTTTCAACATAGTAAAGAAATATATAGGCCTGTGTGCTTGCGTGCCTTGACAAGGCAGAAAAATCATCATCCAAAAATGTTGTACAGTAAAAAAAAAATACAAAAATTGGTGTAATAAAAACTACCGACATACAAACCACCAGCCAATATTGAGATGTATTGACCCATAAGAATAGATACTTTCACTCTAATCATACATTGACCAGGTCTCCAAGAATAACTATTGAAGTCAAACTTAGATTTTACAAATAGTAGCAGCTCCCAAGACTAAGAATATTACAGATCCCATATTACAGATCCCATTAGGCGCTAGATTCCTTTGAACCTACGCACCTCACTCAAGAAGGAAACCCCATGAAAGCTTTTGCAACAATACCCAAAGGAAGGTCAAGTTGGTGATTGTACACACCAAATTTCTGGCAATCCCTAAGGGCTGTCCAAAAAAATGCAATGAAGTGTAGTCATCAAACTTAGGTTGGCAACTACAAATAAATAAACATGGAAGAAGATGATAATACATTAGAATACATGGAGTCCTATTGCTACCTCAACACGTGGCTGCCCAGGGAGAATGTTTGCAACAGCTGTCCCTACCACTGCATGACCAGCTTCATGACGGGCAACTACCGCCTTCTCACATCCCTGCAGCTTGGCAGTCTTCTTTTCAATCCCCTGCAGTAAGTGTAAAACTGCTGAGTGCACCGTGCACAGAACTCAAAAGCAATTATAGAATTATATATAGTGAGAAGAACAAGAATTCAAAGTGAGCCTTTATAAAATACCATCCCATCCAACAGGTAAAACTGTAAGTCATGTTATTTTCTTGTGAAAGCAATATAAATAATGCCACTAGGACTGCAGGAGAAAAGGCAACTTCACTTCACTTACACAGCAACACTCCCCTAAGGGTCCTGCGGACAACCAAATAGAGCCTAGATCCATGAAAAAAAAAGTAAATTTTCTAGTTGTGCATCAAGTCGAGAAAAATTATTGTCAGATCTAAATAAGCGTGTTATCCAGGATTGATGGACAAATTCTTCTGACAATTAGCATCCAGTAAGATTCGTTCACTAAATATAAACAACTAAAATTGGCCCAAATTATATATCAGATGGAACTAAACATAAAAATATAAACAATGGAATGTAAATGAGAAAAACAGAGAAATTAATTTGTACACACACACAGGCAAATAGAAGAGAGATTGTTACAGCTATTGATCGCTCCACAGCTTGGATAAAATCAATTTTCTCCACAATTTCTTTATTTTGTCTACCCGCCAACAAAGCAGCCTCATTTACCAAATTTGCAAGGTCTGCCCTGCACAATATTGAAAAACAAAAAAGTTACTTTCACTGTGTTACACAAACACAATAACACCTAGCACCATCACTGGATCAGGAAGGTGATTTACCCAGTAAAACCAGTAGTCATTGAGGCAATGTCAGTAAGATCAACATCCTCTCCCAAAGGAAGTTCTTTCTTGGAAACATGTACTTTCAAAATGGCTACTCTTCCAGTCCTATCAGGTGTTTCCACCTAAAATCCATATGACACAAAATAATTTATGATAGAACTTAAGCCAGAACTTCTTTTGAAATCAAATTTCAAAAGGTAATTTTCATAGAAGGAAGTACAAACCATAACCACACGATCAAATCTCCCAGGTCGGCGAAGTGCAGGGTCCAAGACATCAGAGCGATTGGTTGCTCCAAGAACTATGACAGCAGAGTTGCTATCAAATCCATCCATCTCCTGCAGTGTAAGCTCAAACACATTAACCTCACATAAACATACTACAAATGTCCCAGAAGAAAAAAGACTTTTGCAGGAACCTTACAGTGAGCAACTGGTTCAAGGTCTGCTCTCGCTCATCATTACTAACAATGCGAAATCTACCATCACGGCTTTTTGCTACAGCATCTATCTGCACAAAAAGAAAAAATTGCCTGATAATCCAACAAGAAGGCCCAGAGGTCAAACATCGATACATAACAGAAAAATGGAACCCAAAATTTTAACCTCATCTATAAATATTATTGATGGTGCCTCCTTTTTTGCTCGTGCAAAGAGATCTCTGACACGGGATGCTCCCATGCCAACATACAATTCTACGAACTCACTGGCAGAACAACTTATGAAAGGCACTTCAGCTTCCCCAGCTACCGCCTTTGCTAAAAGAGTCTTGCCAGTTCCCGGAAGACCCACCTGTAAGATGACCAAAGACTTACAAACTGCACATTAAAAAAAAAAAAACTACAGTGACATACTCTCGTACTAACAACATACGCAGTCATAGCAAGCAGTTGAGTAGGAAGTTGGAACCATTGGGATTAGTCTCAATAACAAACTTTAGCTTTTCATATAAATATGACCATAATATATATTGTACATAATAGTTAATTAGTCAGCACTGGAAAAAAAACATGGTTTTAGAGCGGTTTTCGTTCCATTGTGGGTTGGAGGTCACAGGTTCTAACCCTGGAATCAGTTTCTCTGCTTGTAGAAAGAAAGCTGCCAAACGTCAGATCCTAACAAGACACCACAGTGCAGGAGCACTGTGCACTGAGTTGCCCTATTTTAGTCAACTCTAGAATGAGAAATTGGAAGAAGTGAAGCATATCAATGGAGTTTAACTTTCCAACATATCTACATCATATTTGATGTAGGATATATTCCTCCAAGGAAAAATTACAATATTGGTCCCATCCAACAGAATCATAACTGCTACACTACTGCCAGTAGACAATGTGCCATCTGTGGCAGTAACCTTTTAACTATCAATTTTATTTACAAAGTTGAGAAGCCTCCACAGCCCAGCCTGTCAAAACTCACCAGGAGAACACCTCGAGGAGGACGAGCACCAAGTCGTATATACCTGTCTGGATTCCTGAGGAATTCCTGGGCATAAAAATGTCAGCACATAAAACTTTCCTGAATGCATACGATGCCTTCAAAAGCAACCAAAACATATGATTCATTAGTATAGTAAATAACGTTGTGAAATGTCTAACATACCACAATTTCTTCTAGCTCCTCCTTAGCCTCATCAACACCTGCAACATCAGCAAATGTGATAGCTTCTCCTTGTTCAGACACTTTTGCACCACCGGAACTCCCAGACTTCCGGTTCCTAAGCTGCCCGGCTGTATGCTGTATGCATGTTACAGTCATCAATTCGAAACCACAAGCTGGAAATAATTAGTTTCAAAGAACAAGAAGCAGCAGCATGCTGGTCCGCACCTGCGAAAAGCTTACAGGAAGGCGATGAAGAAGTCCTGCAAGCACAGCAACATAGAACAGAGCTATCTGCAAAGAATATGTAAAATCAAACATATAGAACGCTGTATCTTATTTGCAAAATTGTGAACTTCTAAGAAACATGGATACGGATATTGACACGAACACAGATATGGCAATTTTAAAAAAAAATGAGGATACAAACACTAAGGGGATTTGGCCAAAAAATATAAATTATATATATATTTAGCTATGTATCTAAATATAGCATCTACAATAAAACTAATTTAATAAACAAACTATAACAAAATAAAAGTTATAAGATTTTATAATATTAAGAGTTTCAGTTACTCAAATCTAGATGTCTTAATCATATATCTGAAGAAAAATGATAAAATAATATGACACATCAGGTTGTGCATCTGACAAGTATTTTGGAGTGTTTGAGGAGTATGTGTGACTGATACATGTCTAATACAAATACGGCACCCAATTTGAAGTGTTCATGCTTCCTAGGTGAACTCAAAGCCAAACAAAGTCATGTGAGGTGTGTTTTGCTTTGTTTGAAGAAGTATTCAGATTAGAAATTAATCTGGGTAAATCAGAAGTGATCCTAATGGGAAAGGCGCACAATTTGGTGGAGTTGGCTTTTGTAATGGGATGCAAGATAGGCTCCCTCCCATCTTCATATGTAGGGCTCCCTTTCGGTTTTTCCATCAAGACAAAAGTTCTTTAGGATGATACCATTGAAAAACTTTAAAGAAAAAGATTTTCAAGTGGAACAAAATCTATTTGTCTAAAAGTGCAGGAATTACTCTCATAAAGATTACTTTGTCTAATATGCCCACATTTTTTATGTAATTATTTCTATTACCAGGTTCAGTGGCAAAAAGATTGGAGAAAGCTTCAAAGAGATTTCTTGTGATGAGGGATGGGGGATGAATTTAAGCATCATGTGGTGAATTGGAGAAATGTGTGATCGCCAATTAGAGAGGGAGGTGTTGGAATTCAAAAGCTTTAATGAAACTTTATTAGGCAAATGGTTATGGATATTTGGCCGTGAAAGGGATAAATTGAGGTGAAAGGTTGCGGTTGCTAAATATAGAATTTCTCGGGAAGAGTGGTCTACACTAGAAGAGGGAGGGTCTCATGGCACAAGTCTATGGAGAATTATTCATGGAATATGGGATTGTTTTTAGGAATTTCAATCACTTTGACGTAGGGAGAGGCAATCGGGTAAAATTCTTGAGTTTTTCTTGGCTAGAGGACTGAGGCTTAAAGGTTATTTTTTCAGATATTCTTGTTCTAGCTATGAATAAGGAGGTAACCTAAAAAGTACAGACACTTTTCGAAGGCTCGCATATAGGTGTATGACACTGTGGACATGTCTCGAACAGAGATTGTCTCTATTTTCTCTATACCTTTTTTTTTTTTTTTAACTTCAAACACTGGGACAACGTTTAGGCCATTCGGGCAATTTCTATTCCTAAATTTGATGGGGGCAAGAAGGATGAAGAATTTCCATGGAATAATGTTTGGAGCCTTTCGTGTTCCAACAAAACTAGTGCTCCTTATTTGGTGCCTGGTGCACGGTAAATTTCTTACCATTAAAAATCATAGTGAATTGGTGCTGCTTATTCAAAAAAGATGGCAGTTTGGTGAGACACTTGAGTCAACAAAACAAGAATAAACGCTTGGAAAATAGTTCCTTTTACCTTAGATGGATTATTTAGGGGGAAAGTAATAGAACATTCCAAGATTTGAAATTTCCAATTCATCAGTGGCTCTAGATAGATTTTCTTGGCGTCGTCAAATCCATATAGCCGACCCCACCTAGTGGGAAAAGGCTTAGTTTGGTTTGGTTTATCAGTGAAAAGTATTCTCTTGTCAATTTTGCATAATAGAGAACACGGAGGTATAACTGGTTTATTTGTTTGGGACATTCCATGCAAAAGGGTGACATCCACTTGATACCTTTCTTTCATTAATAAACTATTTATGCAAAAAGAATATTATGAACTCAAAAATAACATGCATTGAAAGATATGCAATAGTATCTTGTTTCCTGACCAACAGACTGATATACTCAAACAAACTAGAACATTATGAGTACCCCACTTGCGATCGCAAGTCAACGAATGATCCAAACCCCAAGTACTTACACATCGCATCTCCAGCGAGCCATACTTAGCAATCCATGTCCGGCAAGCCAACCTATCTCACTTGAGCATAACTCATGTAGGCACGAGCAAAGGAACATAAAGGTACCCATGGATCCTTAGGGAAATGGCAAACCAACCCTCCAAGAGATAGACAAACCCTCATCTACTGCATTAAATGAGCCTCACTTACCCGAACTACCTCTGCCACATGGTACTCTATCATTCTATCCTGAGTTCCCAGATTCTTTGACTATTAGATCTAAGGTGCTGTCACAAAGCTATAGCAACGGCATGCATGAGCCCCGTATCAATGACATAGCTGACATACAAAGTTGTATGCATAAGCTCCTTTATATTAGGGATTTGCTTACATAATCTAGCTCAAGCCAACTTCCTTCTTCCCACCAAAAATAAATACAACCTAGAACTCTCATTTACTCACAATCCCTGCATTTGCCTACCAAACACTTAAGTGCATTTAAGTCTCTCCCACTACTCTCCTTAGTTGCCTCAAGTGGCTCGCCAAGCCTAGCAGCAATCGCCTTCACTTCCCGG
The DNA here is from genome assembly GCA_035590655.1 of Pouteria glomerata. NCBI lineage: Eukaryota > Viridiplantae > Streptophyta > Magnoliopsida > Ericales > Sapotaceae > Pouteria > Pouteria glomerata. The sequence continues at coordinate 2,483,198 of JAVXUM010000011.1, read as the reverse complement.
AACCAAGACAACTATCCAAGATCCAACCTCCATCCAAGGCTCCTCTTGTAGCAGCCTCACCCTTGCACAGAAACATCAAGATGGTTATTAGGTGGTACCATATCCATCCTCAATTTAGTAGTTGGATATCTGGTTTAAACTATTACTTATGAATCCAATGCAAAAATTAATGCAAAGGCGGTGATTGGTGCCAAACACGAGGCCAGCCAGGGTGAAGGGGGGCACAATTGGGTCTCAAAAATATGCCACATAACACACGTAAATATTTAGGCCAAAAAAATGTTTAGGCTATGGACCGACCTGCCTTAAAATTGGAATTTTTTTATACATAGCCCAAATTTTTGATAGCCAGCTAATTTTACCATGAATACTTAACCCAATCTATCATTTATTGTCAATAAAACAATAAGTTGAAAAAGATTTTGTCCAAAATTAAATGGCCCCCTAAATTTAAGCAAATAAAAATAATGCTAACCCAGGTGTTCTAAAATTTCAAGCTCATTGTGAACAACCCAACCTTAAATAATACTTAAGAAGCTAAAACCCAAAAGGCGCAAGGTCAGTTCTTGCAAACAAACAAAACCATCATTGGAGAAACCAAGAAACAAGGATGTGAAGGTTAACCTCCCCCACACTATATAATAAGGAATTGCATGTTTCGCCTTACATTTTTTTTGGGGACCCCCCGGGGGGGGGGGGGTGAATTTGTTTGAATAATTTTTTTTAATTTAAATAACAAAATAAAATATATACAATTTTATT
>JAVXUM010000011.1:2469157-2482419 GCA_035590655.1 Pouteria glomerata | reverse complement strand
TTTCAGTTGTAACCTTTTCTAAACCTAAATCCCCCCCCCCCCCCCCCCCCCAAAAAAAAAGGTGGGGGAAATCATAGTTTCATCCCTGAGCACAGAGTATCATGTTTTACCATAGTGACAAGGCCACAGTGGAAAACATCCATCCTCTGGCATCTCAATGAAACCATTGAAGCATAAATTTAAAGGGCAACATGCCATCCTCAATAGGAATTAGTTACAGGATGAGTAAACTGAAGGAGAAGGAATGGACTGATGGATTACACAGCTATTTGACACCCATTCCAAAACCAATAAGCAAACTGCTCAGAAATGCTCAGCTGACCTGCTAAATGCATTGAGGTGACTTAGGAAGAGGTCAAATTACAGAAATTGGCAATATAAAAACTAGAAGTTGCAAGTGTGGGAAAGCAAGATGCTAGTAAATGTCTCCAAGGACATATCTCCAACTCAATGACTTACAACAATTTTCAGACAATGGAAAGTCACTAATTACAATGCAACAAGAATTATCTTCCAATTTTTATTTTTTTTTCTGAAATTACAATACCAGGTGTGATCCAAAAAGTAGGAACTTTAGTACCCCACTAGCTCCAGGGATTTTTCTTTTACACAAGATGATGAATCAAAGGTAATGCAGCGGTTGGTCACTAAAGGAATGGATTGGACCAAAACTATGATTTATTGCAGGGAAAAAAGGAGATAACATTGCAGGGAAAAGAGGAAAGAATTAAAAAAATATATATTTAAAAAAAAAGTAAATAATAAAGAGTAGAGAACAACGTATTTGGCTTCCAGTGCTTAGAAATGTAACAAACATGTTGATATTTTCCCCTTTGTTTAGTTTGCTTGAATAAAGAGGGGGCGGGGGTGTGGAGGGGGGAGGTGTTTCTGAAATAGCTGATCCAAGATAACATTCTGTCTTTTTTTTTTTTTTTTAAGCAGTAAACAAAATTTACAACAAATCAAAGTTGTGAAGTGAAATGGAAATATTGGATCCATTTAGTTTTGTTTCAGTGGCATGCAGAAGTTGGATTTTTCTGTCATTGCATTTTCAGTGGCAAGCTCTTATCTTCTATTCATCTTTTGCTATGAAATAAGTCTCAGTCTTCCCTTACTATATGAAAGACATGCATGAAAATGTACTTCTATTTTCTACCAATTTTTATTTTTAACATGTTGGATTTTTCATCACTGCATTTTCAGTGGCAAGCTTTTGTCTTCTATACATCTTTTGCTGTTAAATGAGTCTCAATCTTGCCTTACTATTTTAAAGATAGTCCATGAAAATGTACTTCTATTTTCTATCAATTTTGATTTTTAAGACATGTTGCAGTACCTTACCAGTGTGACATGCAAAATCAAACATGCAAATAACTACATTTTACTAGAAAAATATCACATCTCAAAGCTAAAACTATGCTAGCTATTGCAAATTCTAATAAAAATTATATAATACACGTCCCATGGGTCCTCTCAAAATTGTTAACAACACATGAAAAGAAAAAAAAAAAAAAAGAAATTGAGGAACATAAAGAGTTATCACATGCTTCTTTTCTGTTATATGATAACTAAGGCAATTTTCAGTCGTCCAAAACTTCAACGTACAATTAAACAATGAATAGCAATTACTTGCAACAAACAAGCACCAAAAGAACCTTACCAATGCAGAGTTCAAAAATCCTCCAGACCGCTTATCTGGAGACCCAAACTCAACATCGTTCTCAAGCATCTTCTCATATGGAGTCTTAATATCAGCTGGACGAGTTGTGGTGTAAACAATTCGCTTTGTCGGGGTGACACTTCGCAACAATGACTCTGAATCCTGCAATTTACTATTGCTGCGCATTTCACTTTCCTGAGTAGCCTGCTCGGACTTCAGCTTAAACATAATATGGATCCCATCAACTTCAACCTTATGTACCTGATTACCATTGATTTTATTCAAGAACTCACTATAAGGCACGCTCACGAACGTCGTCGGAGACCTTGGCTCTGAACCCGGCAGTGGAATCCCCGGCCGGAGCAATCTCATGACAAACATGACAATGCCCAGTTGCAACAACAGGATACCAATTTCTTGTGCCTGAATTATCGGCTGCCACCGCCACTTCCCGCCCTTCCACCACCCACCTTTCCCTTGCTTCTCTCTTCTCGCCGGCGGCGAAGAACTCGAACTCGCCGACTTCTTGCTCCCTCCTTTACTCTCGCCGGCCTTCGCTTCGCCCTTCTCGCCGGAACCCGCCTTTGAATCGGTGTCTTGCTCGCGCGAACCGTTGGCTCGGATTCTACTCTCCCTCCAACCTTGGTTCCTCAGAAACCCACCCCACAGGTCAAACCCGTCAAAGCTGCGCGAAACCCTAGTGTGTCTATACACGTTAACCGGCCAGAACGACGTCGATTTATTGGAGAAACGAGTCTGCTCCTGATGTGAAACCCTAAATCGATTAAAGAAAATACCATATCTACACAAATCTTTGCGACTATTGTTCGAATTTATAGAGAATTTTCCGTAAATCAAAGGTCCCAGAGGTTCGATCGCTGGCATTTGAAAACCCTAGGGAAAAAAAATTTGAGAAAATACTCCGACAAATTGTACGTGCTGTGAGCGAAAGTGTGAAATTAGAAACTCCAAAAACAGAGAACAGAAAGAAGAAGGTTGAAGGAGAGGGGGGAATAAACTTGGGCCGTCCGATTAAATGGATGAGCGTTTTGAACCGTTAATGCAACGTCGCCTGAAATTTTCTGTGCTTCTCGTTATCCGAAATTTTTCGCATGGTCCGGCATTGGCTCGTGGCAAATGAAATCCAATGGGGTGAGACCCTCTGGATCAGATCCCACGCTGAGAAAAAATACTGGCGGTTCTGTTGCTGCCACGTGTAGAGTAGAAGCATAACAAACCAACAACATACCTGCTGTAGGAGAGGAGAAATTTATGTTGGTTGAATATGTGTCCGTCGTGTTCGAACGATAAAAAAATATAAAATAGGTGAAAAAAAAAAAACAAATTGATATAAGAATAATATGTAATAAAATTTGATTAAAAAAATTTAAAAAGAGTCAATAAAAGTTAGTTTTTTTGTGAATTTTAATAAACTAAACAACTTGATAACAGATAATTGTTTTTGACCTCTGCTCTCAAAAAATAAAAGATATTTGGGAGTCATTAGATATACTTATTTTGAGGTATGTTTTTTATTTTGTATTTTTAAAAATAATAAAAATAGTCTGAAGCACATTTTATTTTTAAAATTTATTTTAAAAAATAAAAAATAAATTTATAAATAAAAGATAGAATAGTTAAAAGTTATTTTTTGGGGACCTTTTTAACTCAAAACATTAGAAAGAGAAATTGTCAAAGTAAATATGTTTTTAATATTCTTATAAGATGAATCTCAAATAAGAAAAAAAAAAAAAAAAGATAGAAATGTAAACCAAATATCACATTATATTTTGTGAATTTTAAAAAAATATATTTATACTCCTTATATTTTAAATTAAAATAAAAATGTTAAAAAAATTTGTTAAATATATATAACAATTTTAGCTCTTAATAATTTTGAAAATTGTATTTATACCAAATAATTCATATTACATATACTTACACTCTCTAATTCTATTTAATTTTTAATGAATTTTTTTGTCTTTTGTTTGAAATTTTAACATCATTTATTGCTTTATTTTAGTCTAAAATACAAATGATGTAAAGATAAATTTTTAAAATATAGAATATATAAGTAGTTTTCAGCTTAAGAATAGAAGATAAAAAAAATTAATATATATCTTTACATATAAATTAAAGCCAATTGCAACCCTTGAGTTTTGTCAAATTTTTTCGAACCTTAATTTGTGCACCAAAAGTTAATTTTTCACTAAATGCAAATTGAATTCTTTATTAAGAAGTAATATTTTATCAAACTTATAAAAATTTACCATACACATGATGTAATTTTTTCTTTTTTTAATTAAATATTTTATCAAATGCATAAAAATTAATTTTTTACTAAATTTGCAATTAATTCTAAGAAAAACTTATAAATATTTTAGTTGCCAAACGCCCAACGTTTGTTGTATATTTATGCACATGATTACCAAGTACATCTAATCCAACAATAATGTGTTTATGCTTTTTTTATTTTTCTTTTCTTTCTTTTAAAAAATTTTATCTATGTTTTTGTATTAATATGAAAAAAAATCATTGATAAAGTTCTAATTCATTCGCACACTATAGATCTTCCTAACAAATATTATCTGTTTTGAGTTTGATTAATTACTTCTTAGGGGGTGACCCATCTTGGTCTTCCTAACAGATATTATTCATTTTGCGTTTAGTTAGTTGTTTCTTAGGGGTTCACCTATCCTAATACTACTTCCACCGAAACACGCTTAACTCTAAAATTTTCACTGAATCTAGTACCCACACGATTTTCAAAAACGTTGTGCCGGGAGGGATAAGTTGAGGTACTTTATCAGTTACCTTAGTCTTAGACTTTTTTCCGATATAAGACACTTGTAGTATCATCAGTGGTCCTAATTAAGGACTAAGGGACTACAAACGATGAGCACGTGATCCCTTCAATTCTCATAGACGATACTAATGATGAGTCAATAACTTCGTATCCTCCTTTAAGTCCAATCTAGGCCTGGGAAGATGTCTAATACACTGGTGTAGTGCCTTCTTAAGAGCCTCCGATGCTTAAGTGTCTCTGATACTTAAGTTAGCAGCAGAGATGAGAAAGTACTTTTGCAGAGTTTTGGTAAGGTAAAAGTGTTTTACCTGTGTACCTCTAAAATGGAGACTTTTATATAAGGAACCTCATGTAGGGTGGTGTCTTTGAACTACATGTAATCATGCCTTATTTCCCAAGGATAATGCCACCTGTATTGTAGATTTCAAAGGCTGATTCCTCATTTTGTTATCTAATCCATTATATGAAGGGCTATTTTATAATAGCACTTTCACAGCCATATATATCGGAACTGTTAAGAGATAGTTGTGCACGTAATTTATGATGTAAGCGATTTTGTTTGAAATCTGTTGATCAGGAGAATTAGATCAGGAAAAGTGGAGGCTACTGATCGACAACATTGACTGAGAAAAGCAAAAATACTCTTAGTCGATAGAAACTGACTAGGAAAAAAATCGAGTGATCCACTTCCCAATTGGACTTCTTTCCAAATGCCCTCAGCCGACAATCAAGTTTTTTATTCATTAGTTGTGCTGCGAGATATTTCCATATTAATCATTTTAGTATTCTAATTTCTTAAATCCCAGACATGTTCAAGAATGTAAAAAGAAGGAAAATAATGTAGACATAAAGAATGAAAGAGAAAAAGGGTGAGAAAAGAAGAAAAAGGGAAAATATTGAGTAAAATTTGTACACCAGTGTTCTCTACTCTAATGTTAGCAATTAAACTACAAAATATAATAATTAGATTGTTTTGATTAATTTATATAATTACTTCAATAATCTTTTAAGGAAGTATTTTGAAAAATGAAGTTGTGGAGCAAAAATTTTATTTTAACAAATTGAAAACTTAAAATTGCAAATACACGTGAAAAATTTATTTTAATTAACTAAAAAATTAAAAAAATTAATAATATGATAGTATCATTAGTAACACTACACTTGCAATTTATGAAAATTTATTATTTTATCAATAACTATGTCCATGTTTTAGTTCTGAAAACTTCACCATAAGCTACAAATTACTCATGCCAATAAAACTATGAAAGTGACGGTATAATTTTTAGGTGATTTTTCAAGCACCAATCAGACTCAATTTGGAATACATCCACATAATCCTATCAACTATTTAACTTGAAATGTTGGGGAAGGAAATTTATTGATTTACCATTTAAATCATTAAAAGAGCATTTTTGTGATAATTTAAGGACTTTTAAAAGAGAAACAACAACATCCTCGTTGTTGGTTTTAGAACATTTTTTTTAACATTTTTTTTTCTAAAAAGTGTTGATAATAAATACTTAGTGGGTTAGGCGGATTGAAAAACGAAAGCATATCCTTAATCAATCAAATGATTGAGCTTGAGTAGATTTAAGACACAAGGATGTATCTTTCTTATATTCAGTTAAATTTCACAACTGATGTTATTTTTAATTATTATCTTTTGGGTTAGTCACTGTAGAGAATTGAGATTTTAACTAAAAGGAGTTTTAGGATTTTTTTTTTAGAATATGATATTTTTCATTATTTGTTGTTCTGTTTATGTGTGATTATAGTTAGTTGCTTAGTTGTTCGTGTTATTTTATTTTCAACAAAATAGTGAAAACATACGTTTTTAAAGTTTTATGGGGTTTCCTAAATAATGTTTTCTATTACTAGACTTCTCTTGTTTGTTAGCACAAATTATAACTATTGAAAGCTTAGCATGCATGTTTGCTTTTAATCCACTAATAATTGTGTTTGGACTTAATTGTCATTTGTTGGTCATATCATGCTATAAAGTATTACCACCCACAATCAGTCAATTGTGACAAACTAAACTCCAAAATCGTAAGTGAAATAAGAAATCGATGAATTTTATATTCAACTTTCTCCTAAACTCATAAGTTAAGGAATTTAAGAAAATCTCTAATTATATGATTGCAAATAAAGTTTGGAAGAGACTCCTTGTAAAAGAAATACGGTAACAATGAATATTGAACTTCAAAAATTAACCATTGCCTTTGAAGACCCGAGGGTGGAGGTAGGATGATAAAATCTTATTTTCTATCATTAATTTTTCTAAATAATTAAAAATATATATACATATATGTCTCAAATTTAGCATATTGTGGAATTGTTTAGTTGGTTAAAATTAACCAAAATCTACCAAAATTTACAAACTTTTTATACTTTCTTCTAATTAAATTTTGCCACATATTACTTTTACTTTAAATTTTTATAAATTTGTTGTATTTTTTAACTAACTGAATACCCCCTATGTTATGTGATTGTAAGATTTTAGATTATATATTTATACATGTAAAAAATGTTCAATTTTAAAGTTTGGAAAATGAGTTTTCGTGATAAACAATGTTCCAAATGGTTTGGATTTAATTCTTGAAAGTTTTTGTATTAGGTTTATTTTTAAGGTAAACTATGTTGACTATCCTTAAATTAATTAAAATACACGAAATATCCTTATAGTCTCTAAAATTACACTTATTACTGGTTTTTATAAATTTTGTTACAAAATTTCCCCTAATATTAGTATTTCGTTAATAGGCTTGACGTACAGACGAACTTTGAAAGTTTTAAACAAGAACCCTCCATTATTGGACTTTGAAAAAATAAAGATCTCGCAGTTAAAACTACACTAAGTGATTTTAAATACTAGGACACTCCGAAAATGATTCATATAAATGTAATCATGTTATGATTTTCAGGTAAGTCTCAATTAAAGATTTATATGCTTAATTATATAATTGGATCAAATTTCATTGTATACTTTAATAATCTTAATGTATAAGTTTCAAATTATTTTAAGATACTTCAAAAGTTAAGACCAATTATCTAATAGTTAAAATAGCTCAAAATGGTTCAAGAATACACATCTAAGTTTTAATCTTTAATTTGGCATGAGGATGCACCCAAAAAGATAACTAGGTCAAATTATAGAAGAATTTGTAATACAATCTAAAAAGTAGAGGTACCACATGTAATTTTAAAATTATAATGGATAATTTGTGCATTTTTATTAAATCTTGAGGATAGTCAATGTAATTTATTTTTATTTTTGAAGTGAGAAATTTTTGTTTCATATTTCATAATTTATTATTTTATCTTATTTATTTTATTTTTTTCAGTTGGGCCCATAAGGTAGATTTGAGATTTAATATATATTATAAAGACAACCATAGTTTGTGAGAAAATTAAAACATTGAATTAAACTAGAATTAGGCACATAGGCTTTCAATATTTATATAGAAAGATCAATTCTAATTGTTCATTAAAATTCACTCATATACAAAATATAAATATAAAAAATAATTCAATAAGCATTTTATGAAATTATGCACCATTATTAAAATATTTTATAATATATTTAGAAATTATTTTTTACCAATGTAAAATATTACACAATCCTAAAATATAAAAAAGAAACACCAAAAAATTGAATGAGTAGTGATATTAGCAAAGACATCACAATAGTGTAATAAATTTAAACGAGTAACAATACTAATAAGGACATTAAAAGTATAGATCTAATAAATAAATTAACCACACAACTTAAAAAATAAAAAAAATAATTTAAATTTAGGTTTAATTTTTTTTTTGAACTATAAGGAAGAATATATTTAAAAAAGAAAAAAGAAAGAGAGAGGAAAACAAAATAACGGTTGACCGCTAGGATGAACTTGGCTGTGTATTTTGCGAACACGGTCAAAAGGTTGACTCCGCTCCCGCTGACGGCGATAGACACCACCACTTTTCAAAGCAACCCACCACTTTCTGTTTTGCCCCCCTCATCCGTTGGTTAGCGCTGCATTGCAGATTGATCCAATCAAAACGGGGTGCAAAACAACAACAGACAAATCCTAAATTTCTTGCCAGCCAAACGAGGAATTCTAAACATTACCAACCGAAGAAAAGAAACTGTTGGTGAAACAAAACAAGGAAAACCAACCAGTTGACTGGTTTACATTTCTAGGTGAAGTAAAAACTCTATCCTCGCTACCCATCTCCATTTCTGTCCCACAATCTATTGAAATTTCGATACAAAATCCATGCGTGTCTCTGGTTTCATTTGCAGTAGCCATTTTACATTAGTTTCATGTTGTGATCTCCTTTTGGAATTCCTTGAGATTTATGTATACAACTCTGATGGTTTTTAATGTAAATTTGATTCTATTCCATTGTAGACTAAGAACAATCCACGAAAAGAGGCGATCGTTTGCATAAGTAAAGATGGGTTTTGATGTCAAGGAAATCCAAGCTCATATTAGGAGCATTCTTGAATTTTTTGTTAATTCTTGTTGTGCATTTGTGAAGAAGTACCCAGTGGTCTCCGGAATTCTGTCGTTCTTATTGCTTCTATTCTTCTTTCTTCCTTCTCTCTTCACCTTTTTGATTTTCTTTGTGCCCATTCTTATCTTCGTTTCTGTTGCTTTTAGACTGATTTTCAAAATTCACCAACAAAATTTAAAGGATGCCAAAGGTGAGATTAGGAATCTTGAGTTTTCTTCAAAGAAACCGGGTTTTGTTGAGCATGATCACATTGTAGATAGAAGAAAGGAATTTTCTGTGCGAACCCCCTCAGTTAGACGACGAATTGCCAAAGAGAAAGACAAACAAGCTTTTGTGAAGGATGGTGTGGAGGACAAAGGCATGGTCTTCTCAACTATCTCAAATGATGCTTTTGTTGATAAAAGTGCTCTGATAGAGGAAAACCCAAAAGAAATAAGAGAAGTGAGAGTGGATTCTGAGATTGGTCGTGCTGAAATTTCATTTGCTAAATCTCAACAGCTGAGGCCTGAGATCGAAGAAATGGGTCAAGAATCCAATGGTGGTGGAATTAAGGCAGAATGTTCAGTAAACACAGAAGAAGAGAATGAAACGGAGACACCAGACCATGGAAATAAGGCTGTAAAAAGGGCTGGTGATCAAAAAAGTTTTGTGGATCTTGGGGATTCAGAGATGGAAAGGGACAAGAGACTAGAGAGTCTAATTGCAAGACGGAATGTGAGGAAATTATTGAGTTTGCAGGTCAGAAAGACACTGATGAACTTGGGCAAGAATGATCCTCGTGGCCAAATTGCTTCCCTTTTGATACCAAAAACTAACCCTTTTCTTCCCAACAGTTCTGGTGAGGTTCAGGTTTCACCCACTCCTTCTTCAGCTCCTTCTGTTCTATTACCAATGCAAAACCCTTTTGACCTTCCTTATGATCCTCAAGAGGAAAAGCCCAATCTCACAGGGGATAGTTTCCAACAAGAGTTCATGGAGGCTCAGCGGAAGGACATGGCATTCTGCAAGCATGAAAGCTTTTGTTTGGGGGTTTCGTTTCCAGGGCCAACGGAATTTGATCAAAGTAGACATCAAAATTTATATAGCCCTCGCATTGCTACCAGGCAGACGGCTCCAGAGAAATCAATGTACTCCAGGTTAAGAAATTCATCAGGTAAATGAGGTCTATTTCCCATCTTCACCTCCTACTTAGATGTGGAATGAAGGTTGCATTTGTATTTATCAAATTCAAAATGAACAGATTTGCTATTAATCATTGAAGAAGAAAACCCTTAACCTGAAACATGGATTTGATAGTTCACATTATTTCAACTTGAATTCAAGAGGTTTAACGGGATGGAACAAGTATTTTGTGTACAAAAATCCCACTGAAATAAATTTTAACTTACTAATAGTCACTTTCCTTTTTAATTTTGTAAAGTTTGATTGATTTGAAATCCACATCTTTCCAAATGAAGCCTAATGCTATGTTTGGAACAAGTATTTTGTGGAGGAAAATGAAAAGCACAAGGAAAATTATAAGAAAACAAAATAAAGTGAAAAGTCAAATTTATTTTATTTTATTTTATTTTGTTGAGTTGGAAAAATGATAATAAAATAAATAGATATTTATTAAAATAATTTGATTTTTTACTCGGTTAAGTATGAAAAAATAGCAAAAACTTGTATATTTTGTTTTCCTTTCACTTTTCTTTTCTCCCCACAAATCGATATTCCCAACATAACATCAATATTTGATTTTCTACTCAAATAATCCACTGCCATGCAGGTAATGAAGATACCAGCCTGCAAATTCAAACAGAATTATTTCAACGTTCTCATGATCATGCTGGGCAGCAAGGTGAAGCCTCTGAACAGGTATTTAATTTAGATGACATTAATCATGAAGAGGATAGAAGTGAAGTTCACAGAGAGTCAAGAACATTCAGAGGTGTAAGTGGTGGGTCGGGCTCATCATCTTCTTCAGAATTAAGTGGTGTGCCGTTCTCCAGTGCTAACAGAGATGAAGGATTAAAACCCACAAGTTTCTTAGTTCTGAAGAGCATAGCTGTAGATGGGCACAATAATGTTCAAAGAGACGAGCTTTTGTATGATGATGATCCATATTCATTTGAGAAGGGAAGACTGGCCGAAAATATCTGCTTTGCAGATGAGGGGGCGAATCTTAACCATAGACATTCCATAGCTTCTGACTTGCAGGTGGAGATGTCTGAAGTTAGTTCAACTGCAATGACAGTTGATGAAACCATTTCTCCCCCAGATGGAGAATTTCTGGTGTATGATGGGGATTTGGATATGGAAAAGGATGCCGCTTCTGGCAATGAAGAAATGTGGATTGACCTGCCTACACTATCCAAAGTAGAAGAATATGAGTCAAAAGCGAGTGGAGTACATGAGGTTAGTGAGCAAGATATTATAGATGTCGGATTTGCAAGAATCGACCAGATTGAGGATCCAATTGAGTCATGCATCATGCCTGAGAAAGTAGTTGAGCAAGACTCATCGAGTGTGCCATCTTCCATGACTGAATTAACTGAGAGCAGTCATACCCATTCAATGGATTTTATAGACAAAGCCCAACCGGCTAGTAATTCTTATTCTTCAGAGGGATCATCAATTGAAAACTTGGCTTCAGCAACACTTGCAAATGTGCAGCAATCAACTGAATCAGAGTTTCACCCATCTCACAGTAACAATTCACAGAAATTAGAGGTCAGTCAGTTCATGAAATGTTTCTCTCAATTCTTAGATGGCAAGCGCATTTCTATTCATTTGCTTTCAGCCTTTCAAAGTAGTATGCATGATCTCTTCTTTGATGTTATTACATGTGATTATCTTTGCTGCATAAATGGTGCTATTTTGTGTTAGAAATAAAAGGAAAACTGCTGATTAAGACTAATCATTGTACTGACCATGACATTAAGCAGGAGGAACCATCTTGCTCACCCGAGGAATTACTGTGGAAGGGGAACATCATTTACGATAAGAACAACGAAGAAGTCCTTGCAAATGACAGTACCATCATATCAGATTTTATTGAAGACACATATGGGGAAGCCTCCATCTTGCCCAAGCAAGAGGCTCTAGAAGACCTGTCGGTTCCAACCATGAAATATGGTGCAAAATCAATTGAGATTGTTGCAGGGAATTCTGAATATCCAGAAAATGGTCATTCAAATCCTACTGAATATCCTGAAGGAGAATTCCAAGAGCAAAGTGATCACAGGCACATAGCAGAGGGGTCAGATTTGATTGGGAATATGAATATCCAGGACAAAATAGGTAAACAAGGTGATGCAGACATTGGATCTTCAGGGGCTAACCAAAATTCTGATGATTCCATTGCATCAGTTGTGCAGCTAGACTTAGTAACTGAACAAGGTCCTACGAATTCAAGTTTATCCTCATCTGCTATTTACAGGAAGGCGGTAAATGGTTCGACTAGTCGAGGATCCTTGTCGAACCTTGATCAAACAACACAAATGGACCACCACAAATTTGGTGCAGATATGGTAGATAATTATTTTTGGGATAAACCATTGCCTGAAAGCTCAAATATGCCTGCAATACCTCAGGATGAAGGGAATTTTACAGAGGGTTCAGTGACATACGTGTCTAATGACAGAGATCCTGAAAAACCATTGGTAAGTCAGCATAACTGCAGTAAATAATGATTATGTAAATGGAGAAAACCATGCTGGTTAATTTTCATTTAAGGCTTCAGTAGCTTTCTTTATGCAAGTTCAACTGCATTAAAGTTAAAACCAAGTTACCCTTATTTAGTTATTTCTTTCACAGCTTAGTTTAATAAACTAGCATCCGGACTAGGGGTGGCAAAATGGGTGGGTTGGGTGAGTTGGTGATGGGTTTAAACGGGTTAAAGGTTAAATGGGTGTAACCCAAATTGACCCATTTAAAAGACGGGTTGGATATGGGTGGGTTAGATATGGGTTAGTACAAACCCATGAATCCGTATACAACCCATTTACTTTTAACCCAACTTATTTTTTTCTAAATTAAAATTTTATTTCAATTAATTTGTTAATATATATATATAATTATATCATTATTATTTTGATCAATTCATCCAATGTTAGAAAAAAAATTTGAAATATAATAATTATATATAGTTATAATTTTTGTATAATTAATAATATAACATGACCCAAACTCATTTATTATAAATTTAATTAGGTGAGTTAATGGGTATGGATTGATTTTGCCATCCGTAGGAATGTGGATGGGTTTACTTTAGACATAGAGATAGTTTTCAGGAAGCAAAAGAATCAA
>JAVXUM010000011.1:2424877-2435176 GCA_035590655.1 Pouteria glomerata | reverse complement strand
TAAAAATATGGCACAAAGTTACATTTTCCAGTCCAAACCCATCAACACCAATTGTCAGCCCTTTCCATCGCATAAGTTGGCCTTTCCTGAATTCAAAGGGGCCGGTCGGTATAGACGGGTACTGCATACCCCCGGTAGCACCGGTTATTTGAAGAACTGGTGCATATTCTATACATATTTTAATTGGTTACGATAAGTGATGATAAAGTTTACGTAAATTATTGAAATCGTTAAATTATTAATTTTATTTTAAAATTAACGACTAAGATTTTACACCAAACAATCCGATGCATTTAATACACTGATTCTACCCCTAATCCCCCGAAAAATAAAAAAGCCAAAAACGTAAATAAATGTTGAATGTGTTTTGTGGAGGTAAATGAGAGAGAGAGAGAGACCACCAACTTTTTCTTTTGTTTCCATTAAAGGAAAGATTCCTCTTATACTTGTAAGCTTGAAGTAAATGTCAAAAAGGTCCCCCCAAAACCATGTGATGTGAGAGAGAGAGAGAGAGAGACCACTCCGGGTTGCGTGCGCGAGCATCAAGTCCTGTGTGCGCGTGCAACTTGGACCATAGTTTCCCTTTTGAAATTCCTCAGGCCCACCACCCACAATTCAATTGGACGAAGAACATGTTCTCTCCCAACCAACTTGCACGTATATTTCTAAAAATGAAAAGGGAAAACAAAAGCATAAACATGGGAGAGTTTTTTTTTTTTTTTTTTCCAGTCACAGTTGAATTCTTACAATTTAATTTAATTTTTATAGTAAATAAAATTGCACAATTATCATATTTTTTTCTCATCAGATCACAAATTATTTAAAGTATTTGAGAGAGAAAATAGGATAATTATATAATTTTATTTAATAAAAAATAATAATTGGAAGAGCGTAAAATTCAATTGTAAAGTGTAAATATATTTATCCTATATATTTACTTATAGTTGGGCATTATTAATCCAGCCAATAGTCTTCATCTTATTTTTTTATTTTTTATTAAGGTATATGAAATATTCGAAAAAAAAAAAAAATCTTCTAAGAAATTTTATTCAATTACGAGTCTTCAAAAACTGTTTACAAACATTTTGTTTCGATGGTCATTTAATAGTACGTTTTTTTTTTATTTAGTTTGGAACTAAATCTAATTTTAGATTATGTATTTATTATTTCTGCATAAAACTAGCTATTATATTATAAAATTGGTTGAGCACGATTAAAATTAAGTTGGTCGATCTCATAATATCATATTTGTTTCGTGGAATATAGAATTGAGTAAGAGATAGTATTTTATTTATAATTTTTTATTTTACATTTAATTACAAATTTTTTATGAAGATAATTCTCTAATAAAATAAAGATAATATCTTACAATAGATGTTATCCTGGGAAAAAATATGAAATTAAATATAGTACAAAAATTAATAGAAAGATACTGTCTCCTATATATCTATCTACGTATCTAACGTAACAAACATGGTAAATCCAACTCATTTATGCACATATTATTTTTTACCGCCTTTGACTTTGAAAATTATATTTAATTTTCATCTTAAATTCTATTTATTTATATGACTATTTACTAAATTTAGAACCATTTAATCTACTTGGAAAATTTGTTTTTGGAAGGCATTTAGCATAAATTTTAGTCAAGTCTATTTATGAGTTAAGATTGCATAATTTTTAGTCAAGGCTCTTATTAGTTAAGCTTGATTTCTTTTTTTTTTTTTTTTTTAATGAATTTAAGAATGTTAAATTATTTTTGTTCATATAATAAATAAGTCTCATACAAATTTAAAAAATAATAGTAAATAAATTTGAATGCAACTCAAACTGGAATATCCATTAATTAAAAATATAAATTCAACTTAACTCACAACAGCAAAAATCCTGTTTTGTGGCTTGTGTGGTAAACCAGGGCTGGGCGACTTTCAACGAGCTCACATGCCTCAACAATGTTCATATTTGGAGAGTGAGTCATGCTCAACTTAAACATTCTTATTTAGGGGTGTTTAAAGTAATAAAAAGTAAGATAAAATTAGACATAATAAGATAATTTGTAAGTTCATAATTCGTACAGTAAGATAAAAAATAAAAAATTTTTAAAAATTTATACCAAATCAAACACACCCTTAAACTCAATACTCACCCAACATCTGAAAAAGTATCTCATCTGTTTATACTAATATGTCAAGGTGTGAAGCATTGAGGGAATTGAAACACAGTGTCTAAAATTTATTTTTATTTTTATTTTTTTGGGTTTTTATGTTGTGTTTTTATTTTGATTTTTGTTTTTAATTTTTTTTGATAAATTTACAATTTTTTTTTTTATTTACTGCATGTTGGCACTAAAATTTAAGGTATAGTTGTCCTACACGTTTCCTTTTTGGTTTTGCGAGGAGCTAAGGGAATTGATAAAACATGTCTCAGTTTTTTTTTTCGGTCTGGTTTTTTATTTTGTGTTTATTTTATTTTTATTTTTATTTTTAATTTTAAATTTTTTTGTAAGTTTGTTATGAGTCGTTTTTTAAAATTTTAGGTTTATAATGGGTCATTTTTCTTTTTTTTTTTTTAATTTAAGGATCGTTGTCCTACATGTAATTTTTTTTTTAGGTTTTATTTTTATATTTTTTGTTTGAATAATCGGCACTCGTCACATTCTTTTTTTTTTTTTTGAATTTTTATGGTATAAGCCTATAGACTACATTTGATTTGAGAAATAAGATAATACTAATAGTATGAAATAATATATAGAATTTGCTATAATTTGTAATTAGTTGTTGATGTAGTGTTAACTTCTCGGTGTTTGTTTCGGTAGGATATATAATATGATAAAAGATATGATTTGATAGGAGGTAATTTTTAAACATTCTTGACCATTGGTAGAAAGCTAATTCAGGCCTGGGAGATATCACAGTATTGCATTTTGATGAGACAACGTATGTATCCAAAAACTAAAAACAAAAGGTAAATGCAAAGGATAATCAATCTAATCCTGCTGCCAAATCCCTCAAACAAACACATAGTGGATCCACTTTGTTGCTGTTAGTAATACTTATTTTTTTTTTCTTTTAGTGTTTGGACACTAAATATCAATTTTATATTAAAAAAAAAAAAAAAAAAGAAACTGAGAGATTGTTAGAGGTTCAACGATGCCTCCTCATCACTTTGTTGTTTTCTATTTATTTAATTTTTGTTTTGTGTTTTGTTTAGAGGTTTAACATGCGTCGATTTTTTTATTATTATTTTATAAATCTTTATCGGATTATTTTGTTATTATTAAAAGTGTTTATTTTTTCTATTTTAGTACCTTATATGTTTTATATACTCATTTTTTATTCATCATAAATTTAAAGCATATTACAAAAACCAGCGGCTGCTCGAGAGTACAGGAATTGGGCTAGTTTTATTAACTTCAACTCTAGGCAGCTCATTTTGCCTGCCTAAAATAACTCTCTGTTTATTAGCTCTTGTAGGTTTTATGTATCCCTTCTTTTCTACTCCCTCTTCTGAAGCAAAGCATTTGCACATGTTGCAGGGTGACGTTGGAACTAAAATTTCATTGCTAACACCTGGGAAGATCGCTTGGAGGCGGCAGGAGAGATTCGCCTGGGCCTTGTCCATTGTCCACCAAAAAGGCCATTTTAAGGCCCCATGTTGTGTGGACTTCCAAATGACAATGCAGGAACCAAACCCCTACATGCCCAAAAGAGAGAGAGAGAGAGAGAGAGATTGCTACGTCAAGTATCATTTTGGTTCGAAATTCAAGTAATTAAGGTAACCTTTTCTACTTGTAAGTTTATTACCTGGATTATCTGCCCTGAACCGTATGGCAGTCCATCCCCCAGATGGAACTCCAACAGTGTTCCTCTCAACAGGATCGACAAGATTGAACTTCTTGGAATCCTTCTTTGGATTGAAGTTTCCGATTCCCCTTCCAACAACAAAGAAATTGAAGCCATGAAGATGGATTGGATGGTTTTCAGGGGTTATCATTCCAGTGTCCTGCAAAACTAGTTGCACAGTAGAGTTTTGAGCAAGTCTATACCGCCTAGTCCCTCTCATGGATGGTTCCCAAATTCTTTGGTTGCGTCCCCGTATAGTTATACATCACGAGGGGATTTTTGGGAAAATCGTCAATGAAAACACCACTTATGTTTTGAAAAAAATATGCTTGAAGTAGAGAGATCTTTGGCATGACAAAAGTGACGTTGATGATGTCGGACACGACTCTACTGCCGTTAACACAAGTAGAGCAAGGATAAAGAAATATGTGAAACGTAATAAAGAAATCTTTATATTGTATTCTCATTTTTTTCTCAACTGAACACTATGATCGCATATATATATATATATACGAGAACTCAACTGTTACAAATTCTAACTAATCACAATTGTCAAATAGAAAAAACTAATTTCTTACTAATTTGTGACTTGGTCTGTAAAGAAGAAAAACAAACTCTAACTGATCTCTTTCACTTAATGCCCCCCTACGAACTCATGGACAAGGGATTGACCATGAGCTTGGATTTAAGAGACAAAAACCTTGCCACAGACAGTGGTTTGATAAACAAGTCAGCAACCTGATCTGTTGTGCCAATGTGTTTGATGACTACCTCTTTAGCCACAACTTTCTCGTGCATGAAATGATAATCCACAGCTACATGCTTAGTACGGGCGTGAAAAATAAGATTGGCAGTTAGAGCAATTGCAAACATGTTATCACACCAGATAAAAGCAGGCGTAGAAACAAGAATATGCAAGTCCACAAGCAGCTGTTTGAACCAAGTAATTACAGTAATAGCTTAGGTTAGAGCTCTGTATTTGGCTTCAGTGGACGAGCGTGTCACTGTGGGTTGTTCTTTAGAAGACTAGGAGACTAGGTTTTGGCCTAAAAAGACGCACATACTAGTAGTGGACTTGCGGCTGCAGACGTTACTGCCCAGTCAACATCTAAGTAGGTTGTGAATTTAATATATTTTATATTCATTGAATTAAATAATTTTTAGCAAATAATTTAATTGATCAATTTAATTAATTAAATTAAATTAAATTAATATAAATTTATTTTATTAAATTTAATTAATTTTTTAAAAACTAACAAAATTAAATATTTTTTAAAAATAAAAAAAATTATAAACAAAATTACGTTTCCAAACGCAATTTCATGCTTCATTTCAAGAAAAAAAAAAACAAAAACATTAAACATAAAATAGGAAATGACACAAAAAATAACAATAGAAAAATAACAATATTGTTAAATGAAACTATAGTATTTCTTTATCAGACAATAAGATAATAACACTTTCTTTTAAATCGGTATCTCATCTTTCCTTTTTATGACATAAGTTTTTGATAAATATGTTTTAACTTCTATTTATTTATTATTAATATAGCATTACCAATGTTTAAATATGTATATGGTATATAATTAATTTTGCATGCATTAACATTGCATTTCTGGTACGAGGAAACCCGCAGCCGTTACCCAATGGTGCACACTGGGTGAAGCTGGCCGGCAAAGAACCATGAAGCGTAAACCAGCCTAGGTAAGTCCTAACTGACTGATTCGGCCGAAGGGACTGTTAGGAGCCCGCCACATAGCGGAGAACTGGCTCCCGAAGGGGGATTCGAACTTAGAACCGCTAGGTGGCCCAAAACTCCCAACTGCTCCCGAACCCCACTCGACCACCCCCTAAGGGGTAACATTGCTCTTCTGGTACGAGGAATGAGGAAGCTCCCAGCCACTACCTAAGAGTGCGCACTGGGTGAAACTCGCCCTATAACCCTAGCCGGCAAAGAACCATGAAGAGTAAACCAGCCTAGACAAACCTTAGCTGTCCGGCTCGGCCGAGGGGGCTGTTAAGAGCCTGCCACATAGCGGAGAGCTAACCCCCGAAGAAAAATTCAAACTTAAAACTATTAGGTGGTCTAAAACTTCAAATCATTTTCGAATCCCACTCAACCAACCCGAAGGGGTAACATTGCTCTTTGTAGTATGAGAGACTGACCAGTGAATGCTAACGTTGTATGTGACATGATTGACGACCTTCACCAGCACATTGTCGTCCTCCCTTGCGTATATAGTGGGGCCAGGAAAATGGCCGTCAACGGTAACAGTAGCCTGGTGATATTCCTCATTACCACCTGCGCTTATCTTCGCATTTATTGATTGGCCTCCAGCAAGTAAAGGTCAAAACAAATTTTTATCTTATATATACTAGCAAATCTTCGTACAAAATACGGGTGACTCATCTTCTAATTTTTTTTTAATTTTTTTAGTCTTATTTTATTAAAATTTATTTTTTTTCAAAAATTTAAAATTACCTGTACATAAAGACACATAAAAATAATTTGATCTATAAATAATTCAAATATAAATTTATAAATCAAACTTATATGAAAAACTGTAAAAATAATCTATACGATTTTTAATAAACATATAAAATCTTATTATTTATTACAAATAAATATTTTTAAAAAATATTTGACAAAATATAAAAAGAATAAAAAATTATGTTTTCATGTGAAGTAATCGAAAAGATAATTAAATTGTAAATAAAAATAAAAAATAATTCTTACCATTGAATGAATTCAATAACTAAAAATATCTCAAATTAAAATTTTTCACTTTATTTATCTTAAATATCTCAAATTCTTATATAAAGAGTTTAAAAGTATATGTTTTTAAAATTTTAAATTTTAAGTATATTAAAATTGAATTTCTACCATAAAAAAAATTAAAATTTTTGTTCTTTAAAATTAAAATTTTAAAGAATATTATTTTTAATTTTTAATTTAAGCACATTAAAATTAAATTTTAAATATTATTTTTTTAAAACAAAAAAAAACTTAGTTAACCTTGTCCAATTTGCATTCATATAAAATCTATTTTAAAAACATTTACAAAAAAATATTCACTGAAAAATGGAAAAAAAATAAGAAAGTGTCTTTTATATAAAGTAACGGAAAATACAACTAAAATAAAGAGAAAAAAATAATTCTGACTATTAAATAAATTCAATGATTAAAAATATGTCAAATTCTAATTTTTTTAATTTCTTTATTATATAGATGATACAAAACTAATTATTAATTATTATGTAGTAAATTAATTATTTTTGTTTATTAAAATGTTTATTCTTTAAAATTAAATTTTAAATATTATTTTTTAAAACAAAAAAAAAAACTTAGTTAATTTTGTCTAATATCCATTCATATAAAAAAATATTTTAAAAAATATCCAATAAAATATAAAAAGAATAAAATAGTGTAATTTTTATGTAAAGCGACCGAAAAGATAATTAGAGTGGAGAGAAAAAAATAATTCTAACCATTAAGTAAATTCAACGATTAAAAATATACCAAATTTAAATTCTTTAATTTTCTTATTATATAGATGACATAAATATGTATTATTTTTAATTTCAATATAAGTACATTAAAATTAAATTTTAAATATTATTTTTTAAAACTAAATAAACATAGTTAACTTTGTCTAATATACATTTATATAAAAAAATATTCAATAAAATATTAAAAGAATAAAAGAGTGTATTTTTATGTAAAGTAACTGAAAATATAACTAAAGTGGAGAGAAAAAAAAATAATTCTGATCATTGAGTATATTCAATAGTTAAAAATATGTCAAATTCAAATTATTTAATTTTTTATTATATAAATTACACAAATATGTTTTATTTTTAATTTTTAATTTTTAATATAAGTACATTAAAATTAAATTTTAAATATTATTTTTTTAAAATAAAAAAACCTTAGTTAAATTTGTCTAATATGCCAAATTTGAATTTTTTAATTTTTTAATTTTATAAATAATATAAATAGTGTAAAATTATATGTATTTAAAATTAATTATTATATAATAAATTAATTATTCTTATTTATTTATTTATATTTAATTTGTCTTAAAAAAAAATTTCTACCATTTTTCCCAGCCCCCTCTGTCTTGTCTTCTCACTCCACCCCCACCCCTCCCCCTCCCCCTCCCCTTCTCACCTTCTCTCTCACTCTCATCTTCTCTCTTTTAGCCGTGTAATACACGCATAGCTGTCTCATCACGAAATGTATTTTATTATATAAGTATTAGAGATGACCTGTGTCTGAGGCACGGACGGACCCCACCCAAAACTATGGTTCCTTGACACATATACACATGTCCCATCAATGAGTGGTATTGTTATATAGATATTCATTTATCTATAATTTTCGACTCATTATGGACTTGAGATATGTAATTTTAATATTTTGGAGGATCCTTTGGTAACCTTTTACATTTTTATTAATTTTTCCTCCCTTAAAACCGCCCTGTAAGTCTCTTAATTAAGGGGGTGTTTGGTGTAATGAAAATTAATAAAAAACAACGAAAACGTGGTATGAGTGATTTTTGAGTGTTTAGTGTGAAATCACATTTTTTTAGAGATAAATAGTAAAATTTTTTGACTTTTGCGGAGAAATTCGTCGGAACAGTTTTGAAATCTCTTCAAAAAATATTAATAATGGGTCTTGTTTGGTAATTTGGATGACGGTAGTCACATTAAAAAAAATTACAGTTATTTTATTAATTGAACTCGAGTTATACAATTTTTTCTAGAATATAATAGGTATGAATGTGTAAAAAGTAGTAGAAAATTTTAGAATTTTTCAAAATTTTTCAACGTTTTAAGTAGTGCCAAACACCCCTTAAGAGGACCTTTAATTTTAACTAATTAATATTAGCTTACAATTGTTTATTTTTTTATTTATAAAAAATAGGTGAAATGGCCTTATGTTACTGTAAATTCCTTCCTGATATGGACGAGGGCAAGGAAGAACTTGTAACTAGAAAAATTTTACAAAAATAAAAAAAAAAATAGTAAAATACCTAGAATGATGTAGTGGTATAACTAATTAAAATACATTTTTAAGAGCTTTTTGGTTTGAAATTTGCTTAAAATATAAAGCTATTTTAGAATAGCATGACAATAATACTTTTGTAATAAGTGCCATTGGGGACATAGGTGGCACGCGATTTTGGTACCCAAAAAAAAATTAATATATCATTATCATTAGGAAATGCTTACTTGCCATAAAAAAGTATTTTACCAAAAATAGTTGTTAGAATGAGGTATAACAATACTTCTGTAATTAAAGTGAATCCTTAGGATGCTTTTATTTAAAGCGGAAGTTGTCAATTTTCACATTTATTTTTTGATAATTTTTTTTTAATCTAATTTTCCTTATTGTTGTTGAGTAGTGAACTTACATTGAACTTGTAATTCCGAATCCTCCACTCCACCATTGCTGCTGGAAACAGACAAGCCACCATGATCAAGACATGAACCCATGGCGTCATCTCTCTCTCTCTCTCTCTCTCTCTCTCTATGTACTTTATGGGTGTACCTGGCTTGGGCTTGTGAATTGTGATGGATGAACGACCTAGCTAGTTCTTTATAAAAGAGACAGTTCTATCTCCCTGCTGCCGTGTCGTTTTAATGCGTTAGCTGAGCGGTAAGAATGCTAGCTTGAGAGGCAAGACCAATCTACGTACCTATGAATTATCCAGAAAGAACATTTTGATTTCTTGCGTCTTACACTGCGGTTATTTGTCAACTTGAATTCTTCTTTCATCCGTCCCTGGATGTAATTGTAT
The DNA here is from genome assembly GCA_035590655.1 of Pouteria glomerata. Lineage (NCBI taxonomy): Eukaryota > Viridiplantae > Streptophyta > Magnoliopsida > Ericales > Sapotaceae > Pouteria > Pouteria glomerata. The sequence goes on along the minus strand of JAVXUM010000011.1, from coordinate 2,425,530 downwards.
AAATAATGAAATTATTTTATTTCAAGTTAATTAATTTAAAATTATTAGCTTATATTTATAATTTTAAAATAATCAAACGAATCTTAAATAATTCTTACATGTCTCAAGATATTTTTCAATATGGTGATGTGATAGGGTAAGTATGAAATTTATGTGTTAGATTGCGGTTAAGAGTTGAATTATTTAGCATAGAAAAAGAATTCATATGCTTTTGAAGCTTATTTTCAATAAAAATTAAAATTGAAATATTATTTTGACGCACGCAAAGATTTTTTTTTTCCCTTTCCATTGTTATAGAAAGAAAATGATATTCTACCCATAAATAGTGTAATAAAAAATACTATCAAGACGATTCGATAGTAATAATTTTGAAATTAATTAAACTGCATAAATTACTCATTTTTCATTTTCATCGTGGAATTTTTTTTTTAAAAAATTGTTTTATTAAAAAAATTAATTTTTTTTAAAGATTTTGTACGGAACGAACCAGTCCATTTTATTCGGTTTAGAGTGAATTGAACTAAAATAATTTTAGTTTGCAAAAATATAACCGAAACAGTTGAATGAGAGGTTCAATAATTTAGTTTGATTTTCGATTTGAAATTCGGTTGATTCGGTTTTAATATATTCGTGTTATATTAAATATGTATTTA
>JAVXUM010000011.1:2369238-2384869 GCA_035590655.1 Pouteria glomerata | reverse complement strand
TTAAAAAAAAAAAAAACTAATTTTCTGACAAACCAATCCAACCCCACCCATTCTCTCTCTCCCTTTCCCCCTCAAAACCCGTGCCCCCTTGCAGGCAAACCCCCTCCCCCTTTAACCCCCTCTCACTCCCTCAAAGTCGCTGCTGCCATCTCTCTGCCGCTCTTTCCGTACACGACACGAACACAAATGTTAAATTAGTACGAGTTAATTTGTAATATAGATATCATAAATATATATTATATAATTTATATTAATAATAAAATTCGATCGATTCACTGAAGCGACGGTTAATCTATATCTATGTTTTATTATAAAAAAGTCTAAATATTTGAAAAATTTTTTTTACTACTTTATTCTTAAATTTTTTTTTAATTTAATTTAATTTTATCCCTTTATTATCTACACTTTATTGACTATCTTAACCCTCTAATCCAACTCTGTAATCTAATTTAACTAGATTTTTTCGTGATGGTGCATGTTCTAAACGCCAATGGCAGAAGTAATTGACAAGATTTTGAATTACATTTTTTTTGTCATATAACTTCTTATTTTATTTTTATATTTTTATTTAAAACATATTCTTATTTTTTAGATAAATTATTATTTAAAACAAAATAAATATTATTATTTTTATTAAATAAACTAATGTGAAAAAAAATATTTAGCTTGTTAAATAAAGTTTTTAATAATAATAATATTATTGTTATTATTAAATAAAATAATACAAAAAAATAATTAATCTATTAAATAAAGATTTTAATTTATTAACATAAATTTATAATTATAATTATCTTAATTTATAATTATATAACATAAAAAATTAGTGTTATACATAATTACCACTTATTCATAATTTTATTCAAATTAAAATGTTCATATATATCAGTTGATATTTTTATTTAACCTATGCTCCTACTTATATATTTATTTTAATTCATAATTTTTCATTTAAAATTGGAAAAGAATGAATAAAGCATTGATATATCAAAAAATACTAAAATATTATAAATTGATTGTTTTATTGACCCAAAAAATAGGTCAGTAAAACAAAAAATACATAACAAATTTTAAAAATATTGAATCCAAAACTATGAATAGAACTTAAAATACTAATAGAATTTGGACTTTCAATTCGATCAAAAATTATTCTAATTTAAATAATATATGACTCTTCTATACGTAAAATCTATAAATATATATCAAGTTTTTTTTTTCCCTTTGAAATTTATTTGAGAATTTTTTTACATCAATTTTTTTTTACTCTACAATTTACTTAATATGACAATTCTCTTTTTGACTTTGCAGTTTATTTGGTATATACTTAAATTTTTAATTTTCATATTTGACTTTTTTAAATTTTATTCTATTTTTAATATGATTGTTGATATTAGATTTTTAAATTTTATTACATTTTTTATTACTGATAAAATTCTAATTTTTTGTGTCTCAGATTTTAGGGAAAGTTTATTCTCTACTATAATTTTTAATTTGATCATTAAAAAATAAAAGGTATGATATTTTTAAATTTTGTTATGATTTTTTAATGTGATTGTTTATATAATTTTTTAGATTTTATTATTTTTTTATTATTGTCAAAATTTAAAATTTTTACATATTAAATTCTAACGGAAGCCTCTTTTAATGTTATTTTTTAATTTGTTTATTTAAATATATTAGGTAGAATTTTTTTAAAAATTTTAATTTATTTTTTATTTAATGTGAAAATATTATTTTAAAATAAGGAAGATACAAAATTTTAAATGAATTTTGACGATAATCCCATTTGTTTCAAGAATGACACAATTTTAATGAAATATATTAGACACTTATGAAATGGAAAATTTTAAAAATCATATAAGACTAATTATTTTTATGGCAAAATAGCAAAAAGAAAAAGAAAAAAACTTATCTTATGAAAAGGATTGCTAAAAAAATCAAGTCTTATATTAATATAGCTAATTTTTAATTTAAAAACATTTTTGTATTATTATTAAAATTTTTTGGGATTAAAGTATCGAATAAATGGTACAAAGTTGTTATTGACAAATAAACATGAATAGGAAGATGGCAAATAAAAGAAATATACATTTTATTTGAAGATATGAATAAAGTTACAACATATAGGTTTTATTTTTTTAAATAATATTTTTAATTTTTATTATTAGCTTAATTTTTAAATTTAGATAAATAAAAGAACAAGCATACGCGTATAACAGACATGCATTATAAAAAATTAAAACTGAAACTGTCGATTTATTTAAGGGCCGTTTGGGACCTCAAATTTTTTTTTTTTAAATTTCAAAAACCTTTGAAAATTTTTGAATTTCTCTAATCAAATTTTACCATATATTAATTTTATGTCACATTAATATTAATTTTTGATTTTTTTAACTTTTTGACACTTCCAACGTCCTCTTAAACACAATTTTTGGATCGATTTATTCGATTCGATTTAATATTTCAGTTTACTAGTTTTTTTACTTATCCCTATCCAAGTAATAGTCGTAATTATAATGCGTATCAGTTAATACAGCATATATGACATCTTAAACTTCGTATCAGTTAATACAGCATATACGACATCCTAAACTTACTCCTACTATTCTGTTTATACTCATTCCCTTTAGAAATTGGGTTAGTGGTATAATAAGGCTTGGTTTGAAAAGAAAAAAAGTTAATTTTTTTTTTTGTAGTTAACATAGCATATATGACATCCTAGCCTTACTCCCACTTATCGCTATGCCCTTATTATCACTGTCCTGTTCATACTCATTCCCTTTAGAAATTGGGTTAGCGGTATAATAAGGCTTGGTTTGAAAAGAAAAAAAGTTAATATTTTGGTAGTTGGCTACTAGCTAACTACGAAAAAATTAACTTTTTTTATGTTTGGGAAGAAAAAAAAAAGTTAACTTTTTAGTAACTAGTTTTTTTTTTTGGATTTATTTTGATAGTTTTGCCCTTTATAGTTATAAAGAAATTTAAAATGTAAGAGAATAAGTTTAGTAATTATAGAAAAAGAAAAAAAAAACTGAGTAATTAGATAAGGGTTAGCTGTGATTCCAAAACGGAGCTTAACTAACATATTATATTATAATGATTAGCTCACTAGATAATAATAAATAACATTTTAAGATTTAAAAAAAAAAAGTATACAAATGTGTATTTTCCTAACTCACATCTATATAATTTTTAACTGGAGAAAACCATATTTTTGAATTTCAGATATTCGAGCAGTCACCTGCAGTTTGTAAGAAAATGGGAAAATCCCTGCCTCTTATAAGAGTAAGATAAAATGACCAGCAAACCGGTGCGTTATTCGGCGCTATCGGTCACTGTTGCACAACATGAATTTCGCACTTCCTCTCCATCGGTCGACTCGTTGGTCTATCTCCGCCTTCCAAAACCCTAAACCCATTCAAACGCAACCATCGAACACCAGGCTCTCTCCTTCTCTCGCCCAACCTCCTAACCAGCAAAACTGCTTCCCCGATCGACTCTCTTCGGAGTCAGCTTCGCGTATCGCATTTTCACGTGCCTGCAAAATTCGCTCTGCCTTGCTGATCAGAGTTAGGGGTTCTTCGAGAGATACTCAGTCCTTCGCCGGCGGCTCGTTTCCGGACGACGGAGATGGAGAACTGCTGCGACAGTCGAGTTTTCTCGAGTTTATTACTTCGGAGAGAGTTAAAGTGGTGGCGATGCTGGCTTTGGCTTTGGCGCTTTGTAATGCGGACCGAGTTGTTATGTCGGTGGCCATTGTTCCTATTTCGCTTGCCAATGGCTGGCGTCAATCCTTCGCCGGCGTTGTTCAGGTTGCTTCTTGAGCTTGAAATTGTGCGGATTGTTTTTGTTGAGTTTCTAATTTTCATTTACTTTGATAATCGTTTAATTCTTACTTCATTTTGCATTATAACATTGGAATGACAAATTTAAATGTGCATGGAGTTGAATTAGTTTGAGAAATAATTGTGTTGGGTTCTTATTTTCTGAAGAATTATTGGGCATATTTTCCTAAACCTGGAAGATTCTCAACTTTTATAACTCACTTGAAAATTGCTATTGTGATTGCCATTGAATTCAATTGAATCTTGCGGGATATTTTAATGGTTTTCCCATTTTTATTTCTTAAAACAAATTGAAAATTATTAAATGACTCGTTTTTAGTAAACTGACCAAATGAGAGTTGGAATTGAGGCCTAGTAAATCCGTGCAACTATTTGTTCACAAATGATTAGGTTGAGCATTTTTACAATCAGAGCTTGTATTTTAGGTTTTGAGTTTGGATTACTAGTATTATTCATGATTCACAAATGATTAGGCACTTTTGAGGAATGTAATAGATTTTTTCTTTACTTTTTTTTTGATAAAGGAATGTAATAGATCTTTTCGTTCTCAACTATGCTACTGCTTTATGATCTAGTTAGTTTCTGGTCTTTCTGAACTGGGAGTTAGTAAATTTCTAAGAATATTACTTTTCTAAATTTTCATGTCACTTGTAAAGCTTGATGCCTATTTCCTCTGATTCATTACTAGCTACTAATGGCAGTCATCCTTTCTCTGGGGGTACCTGATATCACCAATAGCTGGGGGTACACTTGTTGACTATTATGGTGGTAAGGTCGTTATGACATGGGGTGTGGCTTTGTGGTCGCTAGCCACCTTTCTTACTCCATGGACTGCAGAAACTTCTTTATGGTCACTACTTGCCATGCGAGTTTTGCTTGGAGTTGCAGAAGGTGTGGCTCTTCCTTGCATGAACAATATGATAGCAAGGTATTGAAGTTCTAGAAATCCTTGTTTTTTATAAAAATTTACTTCGTAGTGTACTTCACGTAGTTAAAAAGTTGGTTAAGATAATACATTGAGCAGTTCTCTTGACTTTTTCTTTTAGATGGTTTCCTCAAACAGAACGGTCAAGGGCTGTTGGCCTTGCAATGGCTGGATTCCAGCTTGGCAGTGCCATTGGACTTATACTTTCTCCAATCCTTATGTCACAGGGCGGTGTGTTTGGACCATTTGTGATATTCGGATTATCTGGATTTCTTTGGGTTTTGGTATGGTTATCAGCAACATCAAGCACTCCTGATCGAAGTCCTCAAATATCAAGATTTGAGTTGGAATACATACAAAGCAACGGGCAAAAGTCCTATGTGATTGAGAATAAATTGAGGACAGCAAAAGTTATCCCTCCATTTAGGCGCTTGCTTTCCAAGTTACCAACATGGTCCCTAATTGTTGCAAATGCCATGCATAGTTGGGTAGTACCCTCATAGATCAGCCTTATTCTCTATCAGTCATTTTTATAATGCTCAATTATTATGTTTGATAATTGCATTGTCCTTTTCATAGCATTATGTATAATTTTTATAAGTAATCAATGTATTAAAGAAAACAATCAGGATGATGTTGCAAATGAACCGAGTGGTTATGAATAGGAATCGGCGCAACTCACTCCATTTAATAAACGAGCTAAGACTGAACAGAAACATTAGGCTCGTCTAGTGAATAAACCGAGTTTGCCTAGCTTGGATCGTTAACGACATTGAGTGCTTTGGGCTCGTTTAATATTCTATACTATACACTAAAGTTCATGGGCCTTTTTGGGGAGCCATGGGTGCCACATATCCACCTTTTTTTGTTTTGTTTTGTGTTTTATATTTTATTTTTTGTGTTTTGTTGTTTTTTTTTTTAATTTTGACAAGTCTATTGTGTGTCATGTTTCTTTTGTTACGGGTATTTGAATAGTTTCTTAAGCGAATTAGTTGTCTATGTTTTTTGTTGGCAGGTTAAAAGTTTTTTTGTTTTTATTTCTTAATGTTCAGACACTAAATATTGCTTTTGCATTAAGTGTTAGATTATTGACTTGGCTTAATATAATAGATATCTGACTTAATATAATCTAACAACAATAATTTCGAACAAATAACTATAAAATTATTTTCATATACTCAAAAATTTATGGACTTTTGTTATATTGAATAAACGTATTTTAAATATTTTTTAAATAAAGTCCATTTGAAACTAATGTAGATTCTGCATATAAATTGATATTATATCATAAGCAAATATGTTCAAATTTTTTAACACAAAATAAACCAAACCAAACCAAACCAAACTAAGCCTTTTTTCACTAGGTGGGGTCAGTTATATGGATTTGACGACTCCAATCAAATCTATTGAGTGACATATCCTCCGTTAAATCTATGTAGGCAAGGTCATGTTTAATAATTCCTTTCCAACAGGTTTTGGGTCTTCCTCTCTCTCTCCTACTCCAATGTTATAAAAATTTAAATAAATAATAAAATTCACAAATCAAAAGATGTCATGTGTTTCATGAGATTTGGCTAAAATTACTTGCGTGGACAAATTACATACAACAAGATGTAAAGAATGATGTAGTACAAGATAACACTGGACTAATTAAATTTATCCATTGATGGTTGGGCTCACAAATATTGATGATTAATGTTTATCTATATGGAAAATAAATTAAAAGAGATAATGAAGAGAGGAGAATTATCATTAGTTTTTTATTTTATCTCATGGAAATAAAATAAAATAAAGGAAAAATTACACTAAAGAATTTTAATCTATCACGATTTCTTCTATTTTCTCTTATAAATTGAGATAACCAAGTAACATCTATATACACACAAATTGAGTACAAGAGAGATATGTCGGACCGAACTTTCAAAATCTTGGTGAACTCCTAAAGATTTGAAAACTTAAAAGAGAAGAATTAAAGAATTAATTTTCTTTGATTAGAATTTCAAAAATTATACTATGCTTTTAATTTATTACAAATTTTCAATATCAAATTTTTAGTATACCCAGTGAAACTTTTTTTGCCTCTTATATTTTTTCTTCATCAAATTGAACTCTTATTAACTTCTAAGAATAATAGCTCAAAGGTCACTCATCCAAAAAGCCGATGCTCCAAATTGTTGATTAAATCGATTTTCATCTAAAGCACCAGTCTAATCACTTGTAGTAAAACAAAGGCCATGTCTGACACATTCAAGCAAGACTTGTTGACAAAATTTTACTTATTTTAAATTCAAATTTACTAGAAACATCATGTATATTTTCAAGTTTCCTAGGGGCTAAACACTTAAAGAAAAAATGAGGATGTTATTGCTACTTTAAAAAAAACAATGTCATATTTGTCCAAGTCTGAACAGTTAGGTTTTAGTTTAACATGAACTCAAAGGAAGAAGAAAACTTAACTAGTTCTTGCTCTAACTCATCTCCAAACATTGCCCAATGAAGGTTCAAGTTACATGATGATTTTGTTGATTCTAGCAGTTTGATGGCTATGCATGTGATGATGTCAGATGCCACTTAGGTGGAAGAACAAGTTTGTCTCCTATTAATAACTGTTTAGGCATTATGCAAAACAATGCAAGATTGTGACGTCCAAATTATTTCTCTAATGGATAAGTTGAATAATTTATGATTAACTAGAGTTGTTACTGCTCCTCCAAAGCCTCAAGATAGAGCCAAATCATCCATCAAGCAGCAAGAAACTCAAGGAAGTTTGCCAATCTTTGCCGATGGCTTCATTCCTGTTAACTAATAGAACGAAATCATTTTAGGTACCCTCAAAAATAGACATGAGGAAACCCCAAAATTGTCACTTACTTATGCAAAGCCTTACACTCAATGGATTGCGCAGTTGAGAATGCTAACTAGTTATTAGCCATTAAAGTTCCAATAGTTTAATGGTAAAAGAAATCTAAAATAACATATTGTACACTTCATAGAAACCTATAACAATTTTATCACTTATAGAGATTTCTATTCAAATAATTTGTGTGAACTCTTAGAGTTAATGTATTATGACTTTGAACCTAGTAGTATTGATACTTGGGATCAATTACAGCAGAAATTTTTTTACCAATTCTATAATAGCTCGTCGTATTGTAAGTCTGATTGAGCTCACCAACTATTGTTAATTGAAAGATGAGTCTGTTATTATTTTCATCAATCGATGGAAAAATCTAAACCTTAAATACGAGGACAAGTTGGTTTAATTATATTTTTCATTTGATTAAGCCTAAAATTTTTGAAGAACTAGCTACTTATGCACGTGACATAGAGCTCAGTCAGGTCTATGTGTCAATAATATTTGAAGTCTTAGGTGAAACTTTTGGGAAAACCTAACTTATGTAATTCCTTATCTCATTCTTCTAACTTTTTGAGTTGCAAAATCACTTATTAAGGTTTACTAATAATTGATATATTCTAATATTCACTCTCAATAAATAATTTGACTAACTTTTTTAATCTATCATGTAACATAATTAATCTCAAATGAGATTTAAGCAATTTTAATTTTGAAAAAAAAAAATTCAATAGTAGCAACAATCATAAATATTATCAATAATATTTTATAAGCAATACAGGCATTTAGAAAAGAATATAAATATTTAATATAGTTAAATATTTCTATTAGAGTGTAATTTCTTTTGTTAACACTTCTTTCAACACTTTCAATTCCAAAATAAATTAAGACCATCAATATTAGAATGTTCACCAAACTTTAAAAAAAAAAAGTTCAAGATTAATACAATTTTTTAATTCATCGTCATCCAATGTTATAAATTTTTGTGAATCAAATAAAAAAACAAAAATAATTTTATATTATTGTTCAAACATAGTTTTAATAGAAGAAATAGATCGATCTATTATGTATAAAAAATTAATCAATACGAAAAGTATATTCTATTAAATGTCTTATCTCATCATTAATATTTTCATCAAATTATCTTTTTATATGAATTATACATTTTTCATGAAATTTAGATTTTATGTTCATTTCCATAACCTTTTTCTTAAAATAGTTCAAAGTAGTTACAAATCTATTTTTCTTACAATTTTTTAAATAAACAATAAGACTTTTTAAGTGATCTATAGCAACATCTGTATGCATATCTTTATATTGTATGCTTTTACTAACGAATTTAACAACAAATAATATGTAATAAAACAAATATTCACAATGACTAAGGTTATGGAACAATTAAAACCTGATATCGATAGGTACGAGTTGCACAAAAACTTTATTTTTTCCCTTTCTTTCTTATTTTAGAGAACTCTTATCCGATCTAAGCTTATATGTTGAAAAAGGATTGGATTTGGATGTTCTCCAAAGCAACTAAATTAATTGACTCAATAAAATAAAGATTAGATTTGGATGATAATTTACAGAATAAGTTGATTCAACATGAAATAGACGTGGATAATTACTTTATTTAATGAAGATAAGGATTAAATTTGGATTATAATCTCCGGAATGAGTTGATTCAATAGACATGAATAATTACTTGATTTGATGAAGATAAAGATTAAATTTGGATGATGATATGTAGAGTTGACTCAATACAATATCATACACATGGATAACTATTTGATTTGATGAAGATAAGGATTAGATTTGAATAATGATCTGCATACATAGTTAATTTAATAAAATATCATAGATGTGGATAACTAATTGATTTGATGAAGATAAGGATTCGAATGACTGAATGACTTGATTCGATAAGATATTGTCTTTTCATTCTTTGGTTTGGTTTTTATCATATAGAAATAAAATTTTAAAAAATAATAATACATTTAATAAGATAATTATGATTGTATAGATAGAATTATACAAAGTTTCAAAAGTCTTCTCTAAGTTCTGATGTGGTGTCAATCAAATAGAAATAAAATTAAAAAAATAATAGTTAATGCACTTAGTAAGATAATTATGAATATATATACAAAATTGTAAAAAGTTCAAAAGTTTCTCTTTATGTTTGTTAGATAAGATAAAATAACAATTAATGTATTAATAAAATTTTGATTGGTTTAAAATATTCTTTAATATTTTTATTATCAATAAAGTTTTAAAAAATTAGGACCTTCTCTTTTTGTGGGGTCCAAGGTAACTACCTCAGTAGTCTAGGAATTATTACGACACTGAACTCAGCATTGTTGCAAGTAAAATCATGGATTTCTAGTTCAAAAGTCTCATAAAAGACGAAGCAAGCTTGAGCAACTGCAAATTCGGTAAACCAAAGCTGCCAACAAAGAATCCATTTATGTTTTCACTGCGTTATATGAAAATCACCTCATTGGCTAAAACTCTAAGTAAACCTAATAAGAAGGAAACAGTGAAGGCTGATTCTAACCAAAGATGAGGATAGAAAAGATTTATATTAGAAAAGATGTAAGTAAAAAAATATAAGAACACAAAATTTTGGACTATGAAGTCCCTCAAATGCTTGAAAATCTATAAAAGTTAAAAGAACATCAATCTCTCAAAGATGAAACGACCCAAGGAAACTAATAAAGTTAATGATCCAAATTATTGTAAATATCATTGATTAGTTAGACACCCTACTTAGTGATACTTCATATTCAAGAAAAAAAAAAATTTGTAGTTGATAAACAAAGAGAAAAATTTTTTTAGAGAAAGAGAATGAGGTGGTAACCACAAACTAAATTGCTATTATGATAAGATCTGTTAAACTTATACTTTAAAGCTCTATTTCCAGTTCAAAAAAATTTAAAGTTCAATTGGAATCATTTGAGCCAATTGAAATTGGCATTTAATACCAACCTACATCTTCTATGCAACTGTTGAAAAATGAAGGTAATCTAAATGAGACAATAATTGATGCAGCTAAGAAATGATTAACCCATGTTACTCATAAAAGGAAAAACAAAGTCACGTAGCCTAAAACAATTTGCTACAAACAAACTTTAATGTCCAAAAAAAAGTAGTAGATGAAAAAAAAAAGCCTAAAAAGCAATATTAATTACACGAGCTATAGCTTTTGCTAATAGTGACACAGTCCCATCATTTCATGGGAGTTTCTTCCAAAGTCTTAGCAGAATGCTAATTAACTTGATCTTGAAATCGCTATATGCCATGTTGTGATAGCTAAAGAGCTAGCTGAATGAGTTGAATTATCTTCAACACCTAAGAACATACTAGATGAACATAAATTCAAAACTTATAGCGATACTTGTGTTGCTAGTGTGAAGAATCTGATTTTTTAAATGAAGATCTTCTGTTTGGTTCAATACTGCATAACTGTCCACTTTTCATGTTTGTTCTTTTTTTTAATTCTTGGCTATACATGTGAGTAAAGATTCAATAGAATGCTTATTAACGATGAATTAACAATCAACATTCTATCTTTTTGCATTATAAATAAATTAGGCATCACTATAGATGAACTTCCCATAATCGCTTAATTATCTGAAATTTTAATTAAGGGGGACAAATAACAATTAGAGTAACATGTCTTGACTTGCTAATTAACAACATGACATCAACTGCATTATTTCATGTCATCGATGCCAAAACATCATACAATATGTTATTGGGTTGACTTTGGATCCATAAGAATAGTGTTGTTCTTAGACTCTTTAGTAGTGTTTCAAGTATTGTCGAGATGGTGAAGTCAAAAAAATTATAGCTGATGATAAGTCATTCACCAAATCTTACTTTGTGGATTGTAGATCAATTTGGCATGTATCATAGTGGAAGAATTACAACTAGATACTACTTTATTATCCAACAAATTTTAGAAATATGACAATATCTAAGCCACAAATGGTAGTAAGATTACCAATCAAAAGAAAGAAATTAGCAAATTTATCAAAAGCTGTGATAAGAAGTATAATGTGAAAACCTCTAAGAAGGCTGTTCTGGTACCTTGACACGAACCAAAGGCTTGAAGAATTGAGGATCAAACCTTGAAAGCTCTAACTCTCCAAATGACCAATATCAACTAAATAAAATTAGTTGTGCCAATGAAGGGTATGCTCACTCTTTCACCTACCCAAAGTCTTGAGGTGGAATATAGCAATCAACTTTTAACATGTACAAAATAAGACTTCGATCCAAGTATTTTATAACTTCTTGTATAGGCTAGATATAATCCCTAAGAGCCATTATCTCTAAGAAAGTTACTACCTGCAGCCATCAGTCCAAAAGTGCAAAGTTTGAACTCAACTAAGACTATGCTTAGAAAAAAAAATAGGGTATGCTATGAAGAATTCTTGAGTCGGCTTAGGTTTCATTCCACCCACTTCTACGTGTATCAAGAATAAGAAATCAAAAAATAACTACATCACTATTAAAGAAAATGAATCACCAACTCTTGTTATGCCTCCTATATTTGATCAATTAGAGGAAGCAAATCTAAGAATATTAGTTCTTGACCGCTTAGGAGAGATAAAAATGAAGAGTCTTAATTGATTTTTAACCGATTGAAGGTAGAAAATTTGGCATCAAACAAAGTCATCACATCTGTTACACTACAAAGATTCGTTTAGAGTAGATTACAAATCTGGATGAAGGCCATTGACGAGAAACAAAAGGATAATGCCACTCTAGAAGACTTCAAAGATCTTAAAAGACAAACACCATTATACATGAAGCGTCACACTACTTTGGTGATGACTGTTGCTAAAGAATTAAAAGTGAAGCAATAAATAGTGATAGTCATAAGATCTTCTAGTGAGATATCAAACATCATTTGTGATAAAAAAAAAATGTAGTTTATTTGTTTCACATCACCGTAAGTGATGAAAAATTCAAGCAAAAGAGAAAGCTGAAAATGCTCCACCACTTCTTTAAGAAGATGTTTGAGTCCAATATTGATGACTCGAAAGAAATTAATCTTGATACATTAAAAATCCGTAGCCAATTTACATAAGTGCTCTTCTAAATTCTAAGGAAGAACAAGCCTATGTTAAGTTTCTCATAAAGTACAAAAAAGTGTTCAACTGAAGCTACAAATAAATGCCTAGATTAAACCTTATGGTCATTGTTCATCATTTAGTCGTGAAGCATTAAATCTAGTCGATTAAACAAGCTCAATGACAATTCCAACAAAAGTTGATTCCAAGGATTAAAGTTGAGGTTAAATCCATAAAGGCTGAATTTAAATATGTGTGGATTTTCGAGGCCTGAACTATGTCCACCCAAATCCTACTTTCATTGATAAAGCTTGTGGTGGATGCTAGTGGTAGTTACAAGGCTTTGTCTTTTATGGATGTTAGCCGGGAGATGATAAGACTGGACCAATTAAAGTGAGTCACTTTTCAGTAGAACCTACAAATATTGATAAATTATTTCTTCTCATTTATCTCTTTAGGAAAAAAATTAAAAAGAGATAATGAAAAAATAGAGGGTTGTCATTACTATTAGATCTTATTTATATAAAAATGGATAATTATCATGAAGAGTTTTAAATTATTAAACAATTCTTCTATTTTCTCTTATAAATAGAGACAGTTGGGTAACATTTACATACACATAAATTAAGTACAAGAGAGTATTATTGGATCAAGCTTTCAGAACCTTGAAAAAATATTGAAAATTTGAAGACTTGAAAAGAAGAATCAGATTATTAATTTTCTATGACTAGAATTTTGAAAATTTTAATTTAATTTTTTATAAATCAATAAAAATTAATTTGTTACTAATTTTCAGTGTTTGTTTTTTTTAGACACAAAATTTGTATGAACAAATGCATTTTTGTTTCATTTTAGATTACTCATATTAGTTGAATATATTACTATAATTAAAATGTATGGAGAAATATTTTGAGCTAATAATAATGCTAAAATAAAATTTATATAAAAAATTATTTATTAGATTAATAAATAATTAAAGAATTTAATTCATTACATATAATGGTGAATTTCTATAACATCTTTTGACAACTTAATTTTAGATTATTTTTCAAAAATAAATTATATAAAAATATTAATCTTAATATATCGAATCTAATAAAAAAATAGATATGCTTTAATTTTTGTTTGATCCAATGTATAAAATCAATAAAGTAAACTTGACTAAAATAAACTTTTCTCCAACTTGATTTAAGTCTTGAATTTTGTCAAACACTACCATTTTTTGTGTATTTATTCTTAAATATGTGTTTTTATTGGATAACATAAAAAATAATTTTTTACTTTAAATTGTAAGGAGAAATATTTCATAATTTTTAAAAAATATAGGTAAACAAATTTTAGATTTAATTTTTTTTTAAACTTATTTAAGAGCTATCATGCAATTTATTTCTATGAATAAATTCAAAATATATATGATGACTCTCTAATTAACCTATTTTATGGATAATTCTTTTATAGTTATTAGTGTGAATTATTTTTATTTATAATAATAATAATGTGAGTACGCCTTAGAAAGAAAAAATTGTATTCATATTCTAATTGATAACTTAATATTTTTTTCTACAAATATATTCTAATAAAAATTTGCCTAAAACATTACTTTCTTGTCGAATGAATTGGGCCTAAATTAATTATTATTTTTTTTTCTGAATAAAAGGAAACTCAAATTGTTGTGGTCATTTTTTTTTTCTTTGAAAAAAGAAACAAATTATGGAACAATAGTGTAAGTATGGTTTTCTAAAAAGAAAATAATATATTTATAAATAAATAAAAATTAAAATAAAAAATGTTCTAGTTAAACTATCCTAAACTCACCATGTGACTTTAACATGAAAATATGCTAAACCTTCTTTATTTATAAAACTAATCAACTAACTTTGTTTAACATAAATTACGTATCAGAAATTATTAAGATTGATTGGCCCTCTAACGTCCCTAAATTACTAATTTTAATAAATTCATATTTTTAAAAATATTAATACTGATTACACTTTAAAAAGGGTAATTACAAAGTCTCTAATTTAAATATATTATTGCACTATTTAAATAAATTATTGATTTTATTTATTTATTTTATTTTTAATTTTTATTTAATGATTTTTCTTATTTATTTTATTTTTATTTTGCAGTGAAGGATATGGAAATCAATAATTTTTCAATTATGGAAATAAAGGTGCATGGGCTTACGTTACAACGCGAAGCACTGGATTACGTTCTCTTTACCTAAACCTATATAAAGTCTTCCAGCAGGGAGCCGCGGGGAGGAATTAGGTTCTTTTAGTTTTTGTTTTTCGTTTTTTCGTTTTCCAGCCGAAGGAAGAAAAGGGGCCGCCGCGGAATTGTTTTTCTTGGTTTCTTTATTGTTAGCCGAGTCTTTTTATTTGTTTATTTTTCGTTTTGGTTTTCGTTTGTTTTCCCAGCAAGATTGGTTTAGTTTTTTTTTTCTTTTCTGGAGTGGTTCCTTGTAGCCGCGTGAAGAAGTTGTTATTTTATTTTTCCAGCCGTGGATATTAGTTTTAAAAATTAATTGAAGATGTTCGGAAAGTGTGTTGGCGCGTTTGTCTTCTCAATCACTGCAGGTTTCTTTTATCAGATCTTGGCTACGAAGTATGTTAGTTTTTTCCATTAATTTAATGCATAATATTTTATTTTATTGGATCTGTTGAATGCCTTTGAGTATTTAGTTAATTTATTTGCTGAATAATTTAAAGATTGTGGCATGCGTAGTTTGAATTAGGGTTTTATATTTCTTGAATTTCTTGAATGTTAGTTTAAATTTTATTGTTTTAATTTAATTTTAATATTAAATTTCAGAAAATTAATGATGATTAATTTTAATATGAGTGGCTAATTTTATAGATCTTGGTTTAACATTCCAAAGTAGGGTTAGGAGTATCAAGTGATTTAAAACCCTAGGTTCGTATACGTAAACGTA
>JAVXUM010000011.1:2336909-2352192 GCA_035590655.1 Pouteria glomerata | reverse complement strand
TTTGCGGCCCCCCCCCCCCCGGGGGGGGGGGGGGGGGGGGAAGCCCTTCTTCCAATCAAATGGCGCAAAAAAGCAAAAGCACATGGGATACTCCACGAAAACACACCAAATATTGAAATCAGAACCACCCCAACTATAGAAAACAAACAGAGAAATAATATCTTAAGCAGGTTTAATATAAAATGCCTGCTAACCAGAGAGCATAATAAGGAAGATACAGAGCAGTTTTTACCTCATTATCTCTTAAAACTATAATCCTACATAATGCGATGATCCTCTAATAAGAGCAGAGAGTAACAAACATCCCCAATAACCAGTAGCTCAAAACCATCATAATGAAGCAAATAGAGCAACACACCACTTTCTTCCAACCCTTCATGATGAAGGTTAAGCAGACCTTGGAGTAAGAGACCTCGATACAGACCTCGAATGCGGGCTCCCACTATGACCACTAGAATAGCTCCCAGAAGAATAGCCATCGTCAGAGTGACCATGCCCATAGGAAGAATTTCTCCTTGATCTGCTCTTTCTCACTATGGGTGAAATGCTACGAGAGTAGCTCCTCCTGTAAGCAGGCGATAAGCTGCGAGAATAGCTTCTCCTCCTCGAGCTTCTCCTATAGCCAGGGGATAAGCTGCGAGAATAGTTTTTCCTCGAATGCCTGTGTGAGTAGCTCCGCCTTCTCCTAGGCGACACACTGCGTGAGTAGCTCCGCCTTGAGCCCCTCGCCACCCTTGGTGAAACGCTCCTGGAGACAGAACGGTAGCAACTTCTGTAGTAGCGGTCATCTCGAGAGTAGTAGCGGTCGTCTCGAGCATGGTAGCGGTCGTCCCGAGCATGGTAGTACCTAGAGTAGCAGGGAGAGTAGGACCGGTCACGCCTGCTAACTGGTGACCTACTGTAAGGGGAGGGAGATCGTGAGTAGGTCCTTCCCCGGCTGTAGCGAGAATAGTATGACCCACGGTGGCCATAATAGGGTGAGTACGATCTTCGGCCATAAGGAGAATAGGATCTGCTTCTCTCTCGTTCAGAGTAGTATCGGGGAGAACGGCTCCTATGGTTGGGAGAGTAACTTGGGGATCGACGACGCCCTACAACATATTTGAAGGGTGTTAAAAGGGTTACAAATCCAGCTAAACAGAGATGAAAATAGAGCTATTAGACAACTGATGGAGACTTTTCTTAGTATTCTACTTACCACGGACTGTTCTCAGCCCAAGATATCTTCCTGGAGTAGGTGTCCTACCTCTCCGCCTCCTCGCCTGTAATAATAAAAGGAAAAAAAAATTAAAAAATAAGACATCAGGTCGCAAAATTTAATGATTCAATCAAAGCAACATCAGGGTGTCCAAATCAGATCAATAAATACAGAAGGAAACACAGATTAGAAAGTTCATGATGAAAAACTGAATGAAAAGTTCATAATGAATAATTGAATAAGCACAATGCTAAACTGCAAGAGAAAAGAGAGAGAAATGCAGGGCATACAACCCTCTGACTTAATAGTCTGATATTTGCTTGATGAGTTTGATTTGATTGGTTAGTTGTTTGAATTTGGTGAAGAGCTGCTACACACAGCTAACCTGCTGCCACAAAAACTTCAGGCAGAAGAAGTAAACTTCTTTTCAACAACTAATAGCAAACAGTGTACATTGTTTGTATAATACTTGGACAAATAGCAGATAGAAATAGGATTTTGGATGAAACCATGGATTGAATGGAAAAATAAGTTAAATTAGATCACTACACCTTCTCCACTGTAATAACACGCCCCCCAAGGGCAGATCGGTCCAGATATTTGATACAACGATCAGCATCCTGAACAGTGGACATTGTCACGAAACCAAAACCACGAGACTCCCTTGTCCATGGATCAACCACAAGGTGAACATCCTCCACCTGACAAAAATCCAAACTAATCCAGTCAGTGAGTGTGCAGTGGCAACCACAACCATCTTGACATTGATAAACAAAATGAAATTATCTTCCTAATGCTTCAACGACTAAAAGCTCAATCTCAAAACAAAAGATATGTACATGCAGTTTGCGATTCCTCCAACAGATAAATGCAAAACCACCAACACCAAAGCATGGAATAAATTCCACACATGAAGTGCTCAGCTAAAACTTTTAAGGTTCATGAGTATAGATTAATCTGATGCCATATGCACGCATGCAAGCCAATGAATGGATAAAATCATTACGTACCTCTCCCTCAGTTGAAAAATGCTTCTCAAGCTCTCTCTTTGTGGTGCGAGTTGACAATCCTGTTACGTAAAGATTATTCCCAGGATTCTCAACACTTGAGTCACGGCTCCTGCACACCGTTTAAAATAGTAGACAAAGAAAACATCCTTAATAACACCAAACAATAACTAATGGAATACCAAAGAATCAGTTTTTTCATACCCAGATCAAACCTAATGGAATACTAAGCGAAAAAGAAAAAAATACTGGCGCACCTTGATCTGCTCCTTGAGACTGATATTGACCTCGACACAGACCTACCATATCGCCCATATGGGGAAGGAGATCGAGAATACCTGAAAAAAGATGCTTCAAATAATCAGTTACACTAGTGACGAAGACAAAAGCTCAAACCGACAAAAGATCATCATATAATACACACCTTGATCTTTTGGAGTACGACATCTTGGAGAAAAAAAAAAACAAAAACAAAACATTAGCACATGGAAAAGGAAGATTAAATCAAAATTTTGCAACTTAATAAAACAGAGAGAGAACAATAAACTCAATATTTTAAGCAACAAACTGAGCAAACTACAGTTAACAATAGCTGCTGCATAATAAGGAGGAAAAACACAATCCCCCCAGCCACCCCCAAAAAATTAAAGGAGAAGAAAGGGTCCTGGTACAAAACATATGTTTTTAATTCTTGTCTATCTAGCACCCAAAGACTCCCAATCACTACAGTGTAAGTTAACTGCACTCCTTTCTTGAAAATGAATATAGAACTCCAGAAAAAGACCAGTTACAGACTCAGAAATGAAACTTGGGCTCCGTTGGGTAACCTAGGGATTTTAAATGAATGAATTTCCATTAAAATTATATTAAAATAAAGGATGAAAACCAATTTATGTAAAAAATAAAAAATAAGAGAGAGAGAGAGAGATTTCTGATAATTATAATTTGTAAAGTCGCGTAGCCACTATTATGAAGCAATTTCCAATTACTACTACCTTTTTTTTTTGTGATTAATCATCAAAATCCATCCTGTTAAACTGCTCAAAGCCATGATGAAAATACATATCTAAACTAAAAAGTTACATTTCAGCAATTCTGCTTAAATAAATAGGAAGTAACCATGATCTAGATATCACTTTGTTTTGCATCTAGCAAGCTCACTTATGTAGCTGCCAAGAAATAAAGCTCTCTGACAGGCAAGGGTGCCTATCAAAAATTTATCCCTTAGCGCGCACAATTATCCAACAGACGGACCAGTTATACTAGTAGACAACAGGTTGAGTTTGTGTTAAACTACAACCATCTTGCCTACTCAAAATCGAATTCTATGACATCAAGACAGCAAGAAATCAAGTAATGACCTTAAAATCAGCAATAAACAGAAAACATGCTTTACCAGATTTTACATGTCATTTTACACTGCAAAAGTAAAATTTTATTAACCATCTTCACTCTTTGGTTCAAGATTGACAAAAGCATATGGATAGAAAATTTGAGTAATAGAAACATAGAAATCTCAGAGCTTGCACCATCTTTTCAGACCACTTTCCTAAATTAATAGGCACTTATTTCCACAAAATGGAAATAAATTCGCCCCCCAAAAAAGGAAAAAAGGCCATATAATTATGATACCCTGAAAAATGGAAATTTAATCAGTCTGTAAGAAAGGAGAAGCCCAAGCCTGAAAGTTCATCAGTTTGGTGTTTGCCGCAACCCTACTCATCTTACTAAATGCACTGAATTCTGTAGAAGTGCAGTTAAGGGTTACATGGTATGTCCCTAAAGAAGATGGTGACAAATATTTATAATTTAGAAACAAATGACGCTATGCATTCGAGCATAATCCAAATCTAATTTAAAAAATAAAAGATGAAAAACAAACATATCACATTTAATTTAAAAATTAATTTAAAATAAACATATCACAATGTAGGGTTTTCAAATTGTGTGCTTTATATAAACATAAAATACAAAATTAAATTAAATGTAAATTAAATACAGCCAAAAAAAAAAAAAAACAAAATAATTAAACCAAGTCTATATAACTTCAATTCCATTCATTCTTAACCACATGAACACAAAACAACAAAAAAATTGAAACTAGAAAAAGATCCAACTTTAATATCATTAAAACCCGTTCAGAAGTAGTCCCAATAAATCCTAAAAACCCTTAATTAATTTTTATTTTCATGTAGGTCAGAATATATATCCAAACCAATACCATCTTAGCAAAATTCAAAGCAAAAATTACAATAATTTAACATAAATTTGGTGCTCAACCTTAATTCGCTACCAAAACGATAGAACAGACATGATCGTATCAAAAAGCAAAATACAAAATCTTTTACAAACAAGATTTCGATCGTAAGATATAAAAATTGAAATCAAAGGCTTACAATAACAAATCGCAACGAACGCAATCGATGATCGTCGATCTACGGGTCCGCCCTGTATACCACGATGAATAACCTGTCTGATATATCTTAAAAGTAGCCAGAGCCACAACCACGAAGGGGGATGAATATATAGTAGAGGCGAAACAGAAGTTTCTGGAGAAGCGGACGTGAAAAATTATTAAAATCCAATTGATTCCGTCCGAGCCACCGCTCTGTTTGTTACAGGGTAGATGGAAATTTAGGAGGAATTAAATTTAGAAGGGGTTTTGTAAAAGTTAAAAACAAAATTAAAGTTATATTGATGTAATGTAAAAATAATATATGGTAAAATTTAATTAAAAAATTAAAAAAAATTTTAAGTTTTTTTTGAAATTATTTAAAAATTTTAAAGCAGATTTTGTTTGTTTATAAAAATGTATTTTGTTATATTTTTAGGTTTTTCAATATGATTTTGTTACTAAAATTTTATTTTTTTAGACTGCAACTTTTAGATGAATTAATTGTATTCATAAAATAAAAATTAAAAAATTTACATTGTAAGCAAATAAAAAGTATTTACTTGGTTTTAAAAAAAAAAAAAACCGAAAAAGTTAATTTTTATTTTTTAACTCTAATTCAAAAAGACATGAATTTTTTTAATGTTGTGTGAAAATGGTTAATGTGTCTTAAAGTTATGGGTTCTAAAAAATAAATTATTATTATTATTTTTAATTAAAGCAAGCCTTAAAAGCACATCTGACGCAAAAGTGAAAAAAGCGAAAAGTTATCAAATAACTATTAATTTTTTATAATAAATATAGAACAAGAAAGTAAGAGTAAATAGGGATAATTTTAACTCCCAAATAAAAGTAAATCGCTAAGGTGGTATTCATCTGTATTTTTAGTTTGTATTTTTATTTTTTATTTTTGAGATTTATATTTTAATAATTTTAAAAATACATTGTGATTTAACATTTTTAATTTTTTTGTTTTGAAATTCTCTTTATTTTTGGTCAAAACATTAAAAATGACTCTTACTTATTTTGTATTTTACATGTAAATTTATTTTTTATTTTTTAAAATTAAATTTAAAAATACGAATGATTGAATATATTTTTTATTTTTTTTATTTTCAAAAATATAAAATGAAATAAGAATAAAAAACTAGGTATACCAAGTGTACCCTAAATTTGTTATTCTCGTTATATAATTTTTCTACTAAAATTTATTTAAAAAAAATTATAACTTTTAAGTGCGTTAATCACCTTTGTAAAAAAAAATTAAAAATTCACATTTGTTTGAATAAAAGTTTAAAAAAATATAAAAAAATAATTTTTTCTTTGCTTTTGTACCTGAATGAACATAAATTTTTGAATTCTTTTTTAAATTCAATTAATACACCTAAAAATTACAACTTTAAAAACAGTCATATAATATAGAAAAATTGCAAAAAAATAACTACTTCTCTCTTTTTTCTCAATAAGTTAGTTTTTTATGTTTAATTTATTTTTATCTTATATGATTTACTTTTAATTTTTTGTATTTTTTATGAATGCCAAAAACTATCGAATAAAAAAATTAAATTTTGATAAAAAATTATAAAATAAAATAAATTAAGGTTTCATCTAATTACAAAAAAGTATTTACCATTTTTTTTATAGTTTTTTCATCTTATGATTTTTTTTTATCAAAATTTAACTTTTTTTAAAATTATACTTTTTTTAAAATTATACTTTTAGATACGTTAATCACATTCGTAAAAAATAAAAATAAAAATTCACGTTTTTTTGGATAAAAGTTAGGAAAAAATAACTTTTTCTTTACTTTTTTACCCAAAGAAACATAAATTTTTTAATATTTTTACTACAAATTCAATTAACATATCTAAAAGAAAAAAAAAATTAAAAATTACTTTTTATAAAAAAAGGTCATATAGGAAAAAAAAAATAAAAAAAATAACTACATATTTTTATTCAAACAAAAATTAGATTTGAAAAATTAAGATGGCATTTGGTTTGGTTTTCTATTTTTTATTTTTTTTTCTTTTTTATGCCTTTTATATTTTAAAAATCTTAAAACAAAAAAATAAAAAATATTTTGTTTTCCCTTTTTTTTTGAAAATTTTCTTGTTTTGGATTAAAAATGCTCAAAATAATTTTTTATTATTTTTTATTTTATATATAAATTTATTTTTTGTTTTTTAAAGTAAAATTTAAAAATATAAGTAACCAAATATGTTTTATACTGTTTTCTTTGTTTTTAAAAGTTCAAAATATAAAATGAGTTCAAAACAAAAAAAAAAATAAAAAAAATCAAATGGGACCTGACTCATTAATATCCAAACAAACCCTAAGAATCTCCACACACGACAATATTTGTACGTCGCGTAAAATGGACCATCCACGTTCTAGAGGGATTTTTGGGAGAAAATGAAGGAGTCTTTTGTAAATTTGGTTTGCGCATCTTGGCTGTGTGAATACGCCGTTAGCGGGGAAGGAAAGGTGCACAATCACTTTTATTTGCAAAAATAAAAATATAGCACGAGATTAAAATTTTGAAACATAAAACTATTTATTTAGTTCAGAGCTAATTTTTAAAAGGGTTTTTTTATATAAAATTTAAAATGATGAGTGATTGAATGGTATTATATTTTGACTTAATTTGAAAAGAAAATTTTAATTTTTTTTTTTTAACTAAATACTAGTTAGTTATTAAAAAAAATTAAAATTTTTATATTAAAAAAAGAAAAATTAATGCTTTAGTAGCTAATTTTTTAATTTTTTTGTTAATTTAATATTTTTATCCTTTCTAGTTAAATAAAATTTAAAATGTAAAAAATAAATTTAATTATTTTAATAAAGAACATAAAAAATATAATAGCCTGGTATAGAGATTTTTTCAAACAGAAGTAAGGTGACGCTTAGAGTATTGGAAAGTTAAAAAGAAGTTAAAAGTTAGTGTAAAAAATTATACATGATAAAATTTAATTAAAATTTTTAAAATCATTTGAAAATTTTTGAAAAAATTTAAAACTCCCAATGGATAAGTGATTATTTAATTTTAGGGTGAAATATCATTTTCTGAACAATAAATATTAGTATGAAAGGCAAGGGGACGAGCCTAGCAATGCCACTAACGGGGGTAACTGACGCAATTCTAGCTTCTAAAAGCTTTGCCAATTTTTTTTGTTTTCTATTTTTGGAATGCGAAGAAGGAAAAAAAACCAAATTAACTAATCCTGATCAACGGATCCGATCCGACACCCCCCCGGGGGATCAGCTCTAGCTTCTGTTTATTGGATGATTAAAATAATAATAATAATAATAAAATATAAAAAAAATTAAAATTAAAATAATATGTAATAAAATTGTATTGAAAAAAAAATTAAAAATTTTGATAAAAATATTAATATAAAAATAATATATGATGAAATTTAATTAAAAGATAAAAATTAATAAATTTTAATAAATATCGAGAAATCAAACATTTTAAAAGTCGTTTATTAATCAATTAATTATTTTATTTATTAATATTTGCGAGTTACGCTTTTTTCAACACTCCCGTTTCCATGATCATCCAGCTATTTCTCTCTCTAAAATGCTGTCTCCCCACCTGACCTTCGTTCGGGGCACTGGAACTTTATCATTATTTAATAATTGTAGTAATAAAGATATGGATCTCTCGCATTGACTCGCTCACGCACCGTTTGGTTTTATTGCTTCATTTACTACTCCCACCCTCTGAATTCCCACAGGGATCGAGAAAGAAGATGCCCAGCAGAGTCTCCAATTTCTCCGATCTGATCCAACGTGTCACCGCTTCCTGTTTGCTTCACCCGCTCGCAGCCGTCCGGCAAGATGCCGGAGAAATCTCCGAGGATCACGCCGGAGATGAGTCCGAAGACGAAGGATACAAGACTGGAGAGGAAGAACATGGGGTTGAAGACGGAGGGAGGGAATGGGAGGATGGGGTGAGGATGGAGAGGGTGATGGAGATGGAAATGATGATGGGCGAGGTGTTCGAGGCGGTGTCGGCGATGAAGAGGGCGTACGTTAGCCTCCAGGAGGCGCACAGTCCTTGGGATCCGGAAAAGATGAGGGTGGCCGACGTGGCGGTGGTGGCGGAACTGAGGCGGCTGGGGGTTTTGAGGGAGAGGTTCCGGAGGAGGTGTGTTGGGAGGGAATGCAATGGGCGGAGAGGGAGGAGGAAGGCGGGGATGGCGGGGGCGACGCTTAGGGAGGTGGTGGCGCCGTACGAGGCGGCGGTGGAAGAGCTGAAGAGGGAGGTGAAGGCCAAGGATGTTGAGGTGGAGAACTTGAAGGAGAAGCTGAAGACAACAGCCACCAGTCTCCGAGGTGGCGGTGGTGGCAGCGGCGGCAAGAAAGGGCGGTCTCATCAGTCAAAGAGAAAAGTCAGCTCCAGTCAAGCTCATCAAGGTACTCTCACCCTGCTCTTTACACCCGCAAAATGACAAACATACACCGGCCCTTTTTCGAAAATTTCCAAGGCTAAAAAGTTTTACCAAACAAGAAGGACAAATTCCACGAGGGCTCTCGCTAATGACACTTCGCCATTGCATGGGAGGCGCTAATATTAATAATTGATTCTGGGTATTATGGTCATTTCGCTAACAAAAGAAATATTCTGTGACAGTACCCGCGGCACCGGCGCCGGAGCTATTCGAAACCACCATGAGTTCGGTAATCGAAGCATCGAAGTCATTCACGGCACTTCTTCTCTCACTCATGCGCTCTGCCCACTGGGACATTGCGGCCGCCGTCAGATCCATCGAAGCCGCCACTAACCTCGCTGCTACGACCGACACCTCCACCGCCGTCGGAGCAAACCACGCCAAGTACGCGCTGGAGTCCTACGTTAGCCGCAAAATATTCCAAGGTTTCGACCACGAGACCTTCTACATGGACGGGAGCCTTTCCTCCCTCCTCCACCCGGACCAGTTCCGTCGCGACTGCTTCACCCGGTACCGGGATATGAAGGCCATGGACCCGGTCGAGCTCCTCGGCGTCCTTCCCACCTGCGACTTCGGAAAGTTCTGCTCCAAGAAGTACCTGGCGATAATCCACCCCAAGATGGAGGAATCCCTGTTCGGAGACTTGGAGCAGCGCCGGCAGGTGCTGGCCGGAAACCACCCGAGGAGTCAGTTCTACGGTGAGTTCTTGAAGCTGGCGAAGGCGGTCTGGTTGCTCCACTTGCTTGCCTTCTCGCTAAACCCGCCGCCGAGTCATTTCGAGGCCAGTAGGGGTGCGGAGTATCACCCGCAGTACATGGAAAGTGTTGTCAGATTGTCCGGTGGGCGAGGGGCTGTGGGTCAGGTCGTGGGGTTTCCGCTGAGTCCCGGGTTCAAACTTGGGAACGGATCGGTTATCAAGGGTAGAGTTTATCTGGTACCCCGGACGTGATGCTTTTCCGGGCTTCTTGTTTTATGTCAAATGGCTATATTGTTTGTGCAAGACTGGGGTGGTGAAGCCCATGTAGCGAGGCGCTGTGGAAGGACTGACTAGGATTTGTAACCTCTTACAGAGTTGATGTGAACGGTTGATAACTAAGAATTTAAATTATGCTTCTTTAAGTGATCCTTTTTTTTCTATTTTTTTCATAGTTGATTTTTTTTTTTTTTTTTTTTTTAATTTTTTATCTAAGTACATCGTATCAATTGGCACAGAAAAATTGTTGTATGCTTGACTGGTAGGGTAATCATATTCATTCTTCAATCCTTGTATGCTTAACCGACGTCAAGCTAATGACCACTTCGAAGCTCGCCGCATGGAAGTGCAGGTAACTGCAAAGGAAAGAGCCTCTGCATTTACTGATACTAATAAAACTCTCACTTTCTTATTTAGAATATTGTTTAGATGCCCCCCATTCTGACACAATGGAGTGAGGCAGTTGAATTATACAAAACGAGCAGTGCTCTGAAGAGCATAATGCTGCAATCTGGAATTGAAGATCAACTGGGAAATTCACCAATGGGAAATTACATGACCCGTACAATAATATTAACCAAAAAAAAAACATAATGATGCATCAATGTAACCTCTTGTGAACTTACAATATCGCTCTCGGGTGACATTATAACTCACGGACAGCATTGTATCCCATGGGCTGTTAAATGGGAATTAAAAATCCTGTAAATTATTGTGAATTTCACTCATTGTAGTCCAATATTATGACAAGAAAGATTGGACTGAGGAAAGCAGCTTGTACTTCACAGATGGGTGTTTCTCCACTGCTAACTACGAATAAATCAAGTTGTTGGGTTGTTGAATGGTTCCAAAAGACCTGAATCTTGTATCTATTGGATTTGAAATGAAGTGGCAAATAGAAGAAGGGGACCTCATACCCATCTTAAAAGAAGGTTCTGACAGTTGAGGCATATTACCAGCGACAGCTGCTGCCTATTTGCAAAATATAATAATTTAGGTGGTCCGTTTAATCTGCTGCTACAAAGAATTTCTTGGCCTGTCAGAGAGACAAGAATAAAGATGAGAATTTCTTGGCAACTCGGAGAGATAACAAGAAAAATGATAATTTCAGGTCTTGAAAACATAAAGGCCCTATTCAAATTGCTATAAATAGTTTGAGATAAGGGCTCACAATTTATCAATATATACATATATGGCCAAACAAGGATAAGAAAGGGAAACAACTGTTAAAACCTGGAATTTGTTATAAGATCCATAACAAGGCATAAATCATGACAGCACAGGAAAGAGTATCAGGAGGGAAGTACTAATTTATTAGGTAAATTGTAAATCATTCCATGATTTATGAAGTCATCAGCTTGAACCTTAAATCTAATAGCAATCTAATGTCCTTGTACTTCAATTGCATGAGTTTTTATTTATCTATACTACTGTAATAAAGTACCACTAGGAGCATTTGGTGAAACTTTCTTTTCCTTCCTCAAATGGCCATTAATTACCAATTCCGTGAAGGATTATGTAAGAAAATAGTCTGAACTCTACCATTCAATTAAGTAATTTCCCTTTTAATTTTGGAACCATCAAATAATTTCTCATTTTTATCCTCCAAATACCTAATTCGATAATGAAACTACTAAGGTTATCATTTGCATTATGCATACACCCCTCTAGTTTAAATTCAGCACCACAAATTAATTATAGGTGGAACTTCGGCTGAAATGGACCAGAAAAACTTGGGGTGGATAAAACTACAAGACAGTAGGTCTCATTAACAAATGCAAACCCCAAACCAAAGAAGTTATATTTAACTTCTTCAAGCATATTTCATGTGTGCCATTATAGGAACTAGAATTGGGAGTTTAACCAATGGATGGGACCATCACACGATCCACTCCTTCCCTAAGGGAAAGGATTTAGAAGGCTTTTGTTTGTATCAGGTACAGGCTGGAAATAGTTTTCATAATCCCTTCATTTGACACATAAAACCCATTACTTATATTATTATTATTATTTTGATAAATAAAAAATTGAGTAAATTACCTAGTCTTATTATTATTATTATTATTTTGGGCATTTCTCTTACTATTCATGTACCACCATTAGCAGGTTCAAGACAAAGAAACTGGACTGTCAATCTGAAGTTTTAGACTGATAGAAGGTGTCCAAATCAGAGAATTTTGAAGTTAGATCACATTATTATATGAACTTGATTGGTAGAGAGGAGAAATATTTTCTTTGGAAGAATATTTGGTGTTTTGTCACTCCTCTAGCAGTAGCCTTCCTTGTTCAGTGTTTAGTTCGTGGCAAGATTCTCACCATTGATAATCTCCTTGTGAGAAAAAAAGGACTACTGTGAATTGGTGATGTCTAAGTAAAGAGGATGGCAAATCCATTGATGATCATTTCCTACATTGCTCTTGGTCTATTTAAAGAACTATAGGATATCATTATTTGATGTTTTGACACGCATTAAGTTTTTCCAGAGGGGGTGAAACAATTTTTCAGACTTGGTGGGGCACTTGAATTGCCAAGAATAAGAAGAAAATATATAGGATTATCCCCTTTGGTTTGGTTTGGTTAATTTGGATACAAGGAATATAAGGTCTTGTCAATGTATTTAATTTACTTTATATATATTGAAAAGCAATTTGCTGTCAACTCTGCATGGTTGGATTCGTGGAGGGTGAGAATCGGATTTATAAAGTTTTTTCTCTTGTATTGAACACATGATGTTAAGGATCGTTTTTGAGGGCAGCACTCTCGATGCCTTATTAATATAGTTTTAATTATTAAAAAATATCAGTCAATGCACTGTCCTTTGAATCATTTTTGGTGGCTTGTTTAAGTCAGTAAAAAGCTGGGTTCTTTTCTTTCTTATTCTTTTGTCCATTAAGCATCTTGGTTGAGCACCAAATGAGGGTTTTAACACTTAAACAAGATTTGCATACCTACTTTGAGATTTAACCAGAAGTTGGGTATGTTCCTCGGTAAGAAAACTAGTTTGTTTCTTTTTACACCTAGTCCAATATTAGGGTCATTTACATTTCTGGAGATCTAGGCTTTCCCTTCTAGTTATGGATTGATTAGTATCCATATATTTCCTAATATTTCAGGATTGGATTTTCTGTATCACTTTTCAAGGTTCAGGGTGGGAGGGGCAATGACCTCTTAAGGTGGATCAATAATTTCTTTTAATTTAAAAATGAATCAAGAATTGCCAGCCTCTCTCTATCCGCTGGACTTTCACCATCCTGAATCAATTTTAAAATTCAACCATAGGTCAACTTATTTCCCTAGATATGAATATTATTATTCTGCTTGTCTCATTCAAGAATTTAAAATTCCTCCAAGTTCTAGCCACATTATAAGCAATTTCCTTTTGGGGAAAGCAAACTTCCCTTTCCTAATAAGTTTAGTCTAGATCTTTCTAAAAAATAGTTCTAGATAAATACAATTCAGCCTGCAGTAATTGCCTAAATTTTCATGCTAGAGACTTGTGCCAAAATGAAAAAAATAAGAAAATCGTACTTGCTCCAGAGTCAGAAACATGATCACATTCCAAATTCCAAGGCGACCAAAATTTGGGAGGAATCCCTTGTAGAAAGCCGAGGGTCCCTGCAAAACATTAACTAGCACAAGTAACTAAATGAAATCATCAGCTTTTGTACCACTAGCATAACTATTCATTAAAAAAAAAATGTTAACTAGCATAACTAAATGAAATTTAGAGCTTTGATGCTAATACCAGCTCAACCAATGCCAACTTATTACCGTTCACTGTCAAATTCTACATAAGATCAGGCAACACCTCAAGAAACAGAACACTAAAGACAACAGCACGAGTAGGTCAGAGGATAAAGTCATTCACATGATAAATTCTCTTACAGAGGATAAAGTCATTCACATGATAAATTCTCTTACACTATGTTGTGAACAGGAAGCACTAATGAACTTGAATTCAGCTTATGGGACAAGAAGGAACAGTAACAGTATCACAGAACCGGAATGATATCTAAGTCAAAATTAGGCCTTAAGGAAGACAAACAAAACAATCCAACAATAAGTACAAGGGTGAGATTACTGTTTAGGTAAAAGATATTAGAGTCTTGAATGGTGGGACGATAATCATTGAATATTACAATGCGCTCAAGTTCAAAACCACTTATACAATTGTTTCGACTGGACAAAAGAGAACATATGAGAAGTAAGCAATTAAAAGAGTTATGATATCCTGTTATTGCGCACATAGAAGGAAGCAAGCAAATATTTTAGTAGGGGAATTGAAAATTACTTAACCAAAAAGACTCGTGCTTGTAGTAATTAAGGTGGCTAAACAACAAAAGGCATATTCTCTTAATTTTTACAACTGGATTAAATAGAACATAAAACTTTACCGTCAGAGGCAATTTGAAAAACCTGTCCCCCTCACATTAAGCTGCTATATAGGCTAATAATACCACAGTCAATTATCACAGTTTACCATCAAGTGAAAAGCAGAAGAACGATAAACGTACCTCAGTCCTCAATGTTCTGATGAAGCAATCTAAGGTGCTTTTGTAGATAGAGTCCCCCATCATTCTAGATTTAACCTAAATGTAACCAGCAGAGATCTAAGCCGAAATTGAATGAATAGCCCATCCATCAGAAACTTCACCAAATTGCTCTATATAACTAGAAACAAATGGACATGCATGAATCATGATTCAATCGCCAAACAAGAGATGGTAACTGATGTAAATTTCATAAACATGGAGGCCGGGATGAAGGTAAAATGTGACATTCACTATGGGCAGATTTGATGAAATTCACTTAAGAAATCCTCATGCCACCTTTAAGTGATAAGCGCCACAAGTTATTCAGCTTTCCACTGCCATACAAACACTTTCCCGAGAACAATCCACCAATATAACTAAATTAATCTCACGATCATATATTTTTTACTAAAAGAGGAAAAGTAGAAGCTAGATCCCTATTAACTACAAAAGTCGTATATCCATAAATCAAATCTCTTATTGTCAAAAGTGAGTTGAAAAAATATATTGGTAAAATGAAAGAAGTTGTGACGCATAGCAGTGATGTGAGCGGGTCGACAAGAGACTGAGCGAGTTAACACCGAGGTGTGGTGAAAAGCTCCTACCCAACATCGCTAGCTTGGAGTTGAGTAAAATACTATATATTTATAAAACCAAACCAAACCAAACTAAGCCTTTTCCCACTAGGTGGGGTCGGCTATATGGATTTGACGACGCCAAGAAAATC
>JAVXUM010000011.1:2308117-2332542 GCA_035590655.1 Pouteria glomerata | reverse complement strand
ACCAAACTAAGCATTTTCCCACTAGGTGGGAAAAGTCATATAAGACCAAAAAAAAAAAAAGGCGAAAATGAAAAAAGATGGAGCTAGTTGTTCCCAAGCCAAGCAAGTATACAACTATATTTGAAAAAGAAGATGGGTGGGAGAGAAAATCTTGTTATGTGAACCAGAAAACAGAATGCAAATTACCAAATGAGGTCAAAAGTTCCATGATTGTCCTCAATTTCACTCCAGAAGGTATGAAACTATAACAAAATCTATTGTAATTGAAAAAGGAAATCCAAATCACATTAATTTATTTATTAAACTTGATGTTTCTTTCTTTTTTTTGGAGGGGGGGGGGGGGCAAAGATAAAAAGACAATGCCATTTGTGGTATCCGAAGGTTGGACACAGCCACAAATATGAACAAGACAGGATATACAGACCAGCAATACTTGAAAAGTAGAGCATACGCATAGTAAAGAAGGGCTGTATATAAATTAGAGGCCCTAGTTTTGCTAGAATGTCCACCTGGAATGGTCATCCAATCCACAAATTTGTTATTCCTATTCTTTATCAGTTGATGGGAGAATGACACCCAGAAGCCAGTCTGAGATTCACCTTATGATGAACAATATTTGTTGGCAGATCTATGTTCAGGAAACAATTTAGTGGGTACATTTTATTCTTGATCTCGGTCAATATAGCAGTTATGATGGGTAAGCTTGCCCCAGCAGCCAGATTGAAGTCATGAATATTGCTAATACCTCTAACCCTGAACGTCAATAACCAAAACTAGTCATTAAGAACAGAATGTATCATCCAATTAAATATATTATAACAATAGAAAAGATAAGAATAATCTATTTCTGCATGACAATCAATCCTAACATTTACCAGAAAGAATATGGCCCTACTTTGGAAACCACTATTTTATGTTGTAACTCGGCCAAAAGTTAGAGCGAGTATGAAACTGCAAAACCCTCGGTTATGTAAAAGAGGTAAAACTTGGTTGTTACTCAGCTGAAGAAGTTTTCAACCTGCATATGGTCTCAACTAGTCGGTAACACTTCATATGGCACTCACAGGCGCACATTATGATATCACTTGTCTATTTTTACAAGTGGTTGCAACAGAACTTTTACGTTTAGAACTTTGTTAAGCCTGTTTAGTTTAAGATTCATAAATTGAACTTATAATTTCTTCATACACCCACTAAAACAAAAAGCACACCCATGTTGCCCATTCCAAGGACACTACCACAGGGATAAATGGTCCTGCGTAGCATACTGCTCAAATTCTTCCATAATTCATCATAACACGTCTTTTTCAACAATGAAAACCTTGAATAATAAGCTACACATACTCCAATAAATAGAAAAAAGAGAATTCGGCAGTCTACAATTCCCTTACAACCAATAATATGCAAAGAGTAAAACTCACATCAACCGAAGCTTTACATCCCATCTGCCATATTCATTTCAAAGATAGGAATAAGCCTGCTTTCTGTAGAATACTTGAACTGCAATTTTCTTCCTATGGATTACTTGATTTGCAACTATATATGAGACCCAGACTCATACAAACTATGATATAAATTCCAAATATCTTCTCTAACTAAAACAATCAAAAATATCGTTTCTTTCACCATGATATGGGAAATGTTTCTATTTCCTACTGAACCCAAAATGAAACACTGGTGGAATAATAAATTGAATATTTCATCAAAAAACAATAGAACACTCCAAAATATAACATAAAAATTAAAATGGTTCAATTAATTACGGGAACATGAGTGCACACGCAATGCATGTCAAAATAGGGATATAAAAGTTATTGGAGGTTATTTGTAATATTTGTAAATTTTAAATACTATAGGCCTATAAAATAAATTTTAATGGTAGTTGTAAAAATTGGGCAATGAAATTACTTAATTAGGAAGGTAATTTTTGGAAGCTATTTTACACATACTTTTAAATAATGAGTGGTTGAAGAGCTTAAAAGTAAAAAATAAAAATAAAAAGCTTCACCAAATGTTGGGCTTCAACAAAAATTACACTTTGCTAATACCCCTCCTATTGCTTAATATAATAGTATTAGAAGTCGTGCACATACGACAAGTGTCGTAATTACCTCTTTTTCCATGGCTAAATTACACTGACCTCACCTAAGGCTTCTTTTTTTTCTTTTTTTTTTTAGACAGTAGCACCTTTCGTGTTTGGGGAATTACTTTGACCTCCGCTGCTTTTAATTTTCCTTAACAAATTCCCTCTGGTGTTATTTATAAATAACAGCTAAAAAGTGAACAGGATCTAATTGATATTAAATATTTTTATATGAATTAATCAAAATTTCTTATTTATAATGTATGGAACCAAATTGTCTATAAGGTATAGCATCTCATTTGAGGATATGTGGGTTAATTCATACAAAATTTATTTAACATTAATGAAACTCTATACAATTTTTAGATTTATGTGATACAAGGGGTAATTTGTGAAGGAAACTTAAAAACAAAGGAGGTCAAAGTAATTCGCCAAAGTGAGGGTAGTTGCCTAACTTTTCAAGAAACCTCGAGGGTTGTGTAATTTACCCTATTATTTTATAATAGGTAGTTAAGGTTATAAATGTAAACCATAGTAGTGGTTATAAAATAGTAAAGTAAAATTACTTGCTAGGGAGATAGTTTTTAGAAATTTACTTAAGCCAACATTTAAAGTCATAGGTAGTTAGAGGATATTAATGGAAAGAAAAAAAAAATAAAAGCTTCACCAGCTACCCTTCTTGATTCCCTATTTAATAATGAGACAAGGGTGCATGCATGATGTGCATGATTATACCCACTTGCAACTACACAACCATTTCAGTAGAATGTAAGGGTATTAAAGGAATGTAAAAAACATAAAAAGTAAATTTACTAAATATAAATAATGGTATTTGAAGAACAACTTGCAGAACTCTTTAAAAAGTATGTGGTTGTGGGTGGTAAAGAGCCAATAAGAAGAAATGAAAAAATTTCACCAAAACTTGCGGCTTCACCAAATGCCCTCCTTTCCTATTTCCTTATACAATAGTATAGACTATTAGGCTTTCATACATATGGATAGATTTTAATATATACTTCTAAATATTTCCATGCATTTTCAATTTTTTGTACCACTTTTTTGAAATGTTTCTTAAATATTTTCAAAAGTGTTTACAAAATGTGTCTAAAATAGTCGTTTTATAGGCATAAGACACAACAAAAAAATATTGACATTTCAACACAATGTTAGAATACAGGATGACAAGGATACAATGACATATACATATATATATTTTGTATGTATACATGAATAATCATCAATATTTTTCTTCATTTGTTATATTAAACTATATTTACATTTTCTTATTTCACAACATTAACAAATTTTTTCCACACATTGGGAAAAAAATGTGAAACTTTCCTAATATCTATTTTATAAGACTTTATTCATAAAATAAAATCAGATTTAACCAATTTATTATAGTTAGTTTAAGCAGACATTCATGTTTTCCACGGGTGTAGCTATGATATTTTTAAGTAAACTCCATGTTCCTCCAATGAAGCATTATCACTGTAGGAAAGAGTATGCATACCAGTCATATGATAGAGAGAGAGAAGGTACACCATTAAAAAATGCCTCTCGTGCACCAGCAACTGTCCCCGAGTAAACACTGCAATTCCAATGGTATCCAATCAGTGCAACCGCAAGTCTAAACAAACTAGCCCGAGGTGTATGCAGCAGATACAAGTATGAAGAACTGATAAAAGAATAGTTAATGCAAGCAGAAAATTCAGTGGCTGAATGGTGCCAACAGAGGTTGATAAATATTTTCCTTTTAGGACATGTAACAAAACAAAAACTACTTAACTATGCTTTCATACCCTATGCCGGCACAGAAACAAACTGTTCAAGAACACTGTTTAATACAGCACTAGTATGATAAATATATTTTGAACTACACACATTTGATTCTACATAACTTTATTGTGGGAAAAAAACATAAAGAATGCATTGCACTGATATAACTAAAACTGTGCATTCCAAACAGGCACCTTGACTTTTCAACAACCAGGTTAGCGAAAGGACATCTAATCATAAGGAAAAGATACTAACACGTGATAACCACAGTTGCTACCCATATTAATGCCACTAATTACCTGTAAATATAAGAAAGAATTAAGTTAAAATCTCTCAACAAGATTTGCACCACAGTAGAAACATAAGGCATTGGATGGCATGAAAGGAGACACGCGCAAATTTATCCAGTAAGGAGTGTAGTTCAACATGGTAGCCTTGGAAAGTGATAAAACACAAACTCAATTATCCAGTAGGGAGTATAGTTCAACACTGTAGCCTTGGAAAGTGATAAAACACAAACTCAACGACAGAGTAATTAATGCAGTTGCATTTTATGGCCAACATGCTTTGATGTTTAGATGCCTGACAAAGTAGAAAATGCTATCAAAGAGTAGCCTGGTTAAGCATTCAGCAATGTAAGAGAAGCATGGCAGGAAACAGATAATAAGTATTTGCGTGATGGTATCTAGTAATAAAGTCATTAACATTTTCAGAATACAGAAGAAGCAAAGGAATAACCAGATCAGGCACTGAAGGGAACAGTGCCCCAGATATCCCCAAAGAAGTACAATCTGCGGGGGTTCCTGCAAATATATCCAAAATTTGTTTATCAAAAATTAAAAAACTTTGGACTAATATGGGTAATTCAAACAAAATAAAATGACAAATGAACTTTGTATAAAGGAGCAGATCATTTTTATTTTTTTTTTTGAGAGGTGAAGGTGCAAGTCAATCCCTCCATAATAATAATTGATTAAAAATTGTCCTCACATTTTTACTGTACAAATTCAATGGATGTGGCAAACATAAGGAGTGCAAAAAGTAACATGCAACATTTGATGTCGCGAAACCATCTTGATCTTGATGGGTCAAAATGATACTCATTTCAGTATAGCTGCATTTGCTTATTAGGATCAAAATTAGAAGCCACAAGCAGCACTCTCCTAAGCACGTCTCTCATCATGAGGAAACCAGAGTGGAATCTTTGACTTATGTTTGTTTTCGGTGAATCTCTTCACCTGCAGCACCGACACTTATATACATACGTACCCTCATGAATTCTAACATGGGAACGTGAACGGAATGAAATAGGACAGAGCAGGGAGACAGAAAGTGAAACCTACGTGCATCTAAGTCCATCCCGATAGTGTAGAAATCCTAAGAGAAACCACAACAACAACAATCCAATCCAAAAATTGTTAAAGAAGCGGGCAATAAAACAAACCAGAAACTGCGAAAGCTGTTGCTCCATTAATATCTATTTGCTTGACAGAAAGGGCATGACGCCAAGTAATGCAATGACTAACAGCTGAATTTTCCCTGCAAACAACGGCAAAATATATGACATAAGACTATATCTCAAAAATCAGGTCCAGCAAACAATACTAACTGATGTTAGCACATGACAAAATCTGTCAAATTGCAATAAAATAAATAAATAACACGAAGAAAAAATAATCTCTTTTCTAGCCCATTGTAAAAACTTATTGTCAAATTATTATCTAATCTCTGGCCTGCTTACAATCCTAGTGTTAAATTCATTAGTGCAAGGATAACTTTTAACCATTCATAGTCTCAACACACCCTTTCATGTTTGGCCACACTTTATTATGCCATAAACAAGCCCAACAAGTGAAAATATTATAAGTAATAGGTATGTAGTAAGATTCAAAACTAGGACCTTCAATTCTCCTAATATTCAAAACTAGGACCTTTAATTCTCCCCCTTCCATTTGATAAGGCTCTTCACTTTAAGCAAATCCAACATGTGAAAATATTATAAATAATAAGTAGGTAATGGGATTCAAGCATTGTTATGATACCCAAAATATTAACCACTAACTCATCTTGGTGGCCCAGCATGCAATCTTAGCCAGTACTATTTCCGAAATCACCAACGCATGTAAAAAAATTAAAAAAGTGAACAACCATAATCATTTATGTCCTAAATGCCTTGTCAAACAGTAAACCAGCACCAAATTGATAAATTGATTGCTATCAAATCAATATGGCAACAAAGATTCAAAGCAAGTAATAGATATTTTACTCAAACCACTTTGCCTACTACTTGGTCCATTTATAGGGCTGCATGCCCTGATGCTGTTTACTAGTCTAGAACGACTGTTGGTGTTCAAAGATTTCAAGGTCCTACTCTTCATATAAGCAGAAACACCAGTAGCCTAATGTGTGATCTTTATTCAAGTTGATATCAGTTACACAATGCTCCTTAACCCTTGAGGCACGGATGCTTTCTCTTCTACAAGAAACAACAAATAATTTTGTTGAGAGCTATAAAAAATAATATAAGTAATAAAGTCACACATCTCCCTAACAACATCAACATATAGATGAGATAGCTAACACTCTAACAAGATATCAGAGCCAGCAAAGTCCAGAGTTCAAACCCCACGGTCCCGATAGTCAATTGTTACATATGTTTGGCATTGTCAAAAAAATTCAATCTGGCCACACGCGAAGAGGTTTGTTGAGAGTATAAAAAATAATACTAATAATAAAATTGTTCCTCTCCCTAACAAGTTTTTAGTTGATAGTGACTAACATTTAACAAATTTCAATCCACAAGTATACAAAACCCTTCTTCTCTGCTAAATCAATAAACATAAACCACTTTTCATAACCCCAACCAGTCTCAGGCAGCACCAGTGTTGGTCTCCTGGTGCTGTCCACAGCCCACTTTGTGCTAACTACAATTCGGTGAACTTGTATGGGCAGTGTATTAATTTCAAACGAGAAGTTCAATAACGCCAATGTAGAAGCAAATAACCCGACCTTTAACTGTTAAAAGAACTACAATTAACACAACGCACTGAAATGTGAAAGGCAAAACTTGAATAACACTAATGCTCCATTTGTGAGTTTAGGAGAGAAAAGAAAAAAATATTAATTAGGAGAGAAAAGAAAAAAAAATGATTATATTTTTCTTTTCTATTTGTTTGTAAGTTTAGAGAGAATGAATAATAAATTTTTCTCTCTCTCTGATGGCGAGTTAAGAAGAAATGGAAAAAAAAAAAAAAGTAGATGATTATTTTACGGTTAAATAGAAATTGGAGTGCTATCAATGTATTTAGTTAAGATATATTTGTCATTTATTTTTTTTATCCTTCATTTTACGAGCAAATACATCATTTTAAAAATTTCATTAAAACACTTTTATTTTCTCTCCATTTTTTCTCAATTCCCATTTTGAGAGACGAGAGTTTTAAAATTTTAACATTCACTTTTCTTTCCATTTCTTTTCATTTCTCTTCTCTCCTGAAAAAAATCATAAACAATGACTCTAAAATGTTTTCTCTTCTGTTCTTTTCTTTCCATATTCCCATTTCTTTTCATTTCATTTCTTTTCTCGAAAAAAAAAATGAAAAAGAAAAAACACTAATAAACAAGATATTGATCCTAAAATTTTTTCTTTTCACTTCCTTTTTTTTTTTTTTTTATCATTTCATTCCATTCCATCCAAACGAGCTTGCAAGTATATAATCTAACCACGCACAATTACATCAATATCTCTACATATACACATATATAATATGAAGAGTTAAGAGAGAGCGCACGAATCGGGGGCGCAGACCAGAACTTTGAACCGATTGGCAGAAACAAGGGCACGAACCAGAGCTCGCAAACCCGGAGCATCAATTCCGTCGTCGTTTGTCACCATAACTGTCGGCCGATTGCCAGCGTCAACGTTATGATTGCACTCCATCACCACCCAAGACGGGAAATTGGGAATGACAATTCCAAATCTCTGTGTATGTATATATATACATGCGCGTATGTGTATATATATAGAGCGTGATTTGGCAGAAAACGCTTGTATTGGACTAATTTTTGTTGTTCATACGGATGTTACTGAATTAAAATGGGAGTAACCGTAAATTCTTGAAGCAGTTTAAAATTTAAATAATTGAAAGCTTCAAAAATTAGGTTAATTACATAAGCACACCCAAAATGTCAACCAATTTGTAATACTGCACTTAGGATCGGATCCAAAATTCGTAATTAGTGGAGACAAATATAAACAAAATTAGTCTCTTCAGAATATTAGGATTTGTCCGGTCGTTATCTTTAAACCTCGTGAAATAATCGAGGTACGTGTATTCAGGTCTCAGAAATAATTAAAATGCGTACAAATTAATTTAAATACCTTAAGTTATAAAAAGTATATGAACAAAAATTTAATAATAATAAAAAAATATAATTTATAAAAAAATTAATAAAATTTTGATGTAATTTTTTAATATGAGCAATTGTCTCTAGGTTTTTAATGAATTCGTCCACAAGTGCACCACGATTGTATTTTTTATTTTAATATTTATAATATTAATAAAATTTTGTCAACCAATTTAAATATATAACGAATAAAAAATCATTTTTCATATTGAAAAAAATATTTTATAGATTTATTTGAATAAAATAGCGGTCAAATAAAATTTAATGGCTTCTTACGTTCATAATTTTAAAAGCATATTTTTTTTTCAAATTAACGTTTTTATACTATCTGTTTGCAAAAGTTTAACGAGTATTTTATTGTTTAATAATTTTTTATCTCACACTTACAACATTTTAATAAATTTTGTTAAAATTATAACTGGTGGCGTAAGAAAGTAATATACTGTTGCAAAGTAATAGTTCAGATGATTAAAATCTAAAGTTTTTTAATTAAAGAACAAAATGATACTATAAGTCATAATTTACGGAATTGGGTGAAAAAGAACAAATTGGGTTTTAATTTATTTGATCTTGACTCGAACCTTTATAAAGATTTAAGTTTGACTTGATAAATAAGGCTCCGTTTGGGAAAAAAAGCTGAGTAGCCAGCTACTCAGCTTTTTTCTTTTTGTCCTTTTCTATAATTACTAAACTTACCCTTTTACATTTTAAATTTCTTTTAAACTATAAAGGGTAAGACTGTCAAATTACACTTCCCAAAAAAAGCCAACTACTAAAAAATTAACTTTTTTCCCTTCCCAAACACAAAAAAAGCTAATTTTTTTTCTTCCCAAACTAAGCCTTATGTAATGAAAGAAAAGCCGTTAACTTTTAAAAAATTTTACTATTCTTTTATAAAATTTTGGACTTCGAACGGAATATTTATTTAAAAGCAAAATGTCTTGATGGTTTTATTAATTTTTACGTATGGAAATAAATGCAATCAATAAGATAGCACGTGTTCTCAATCAATAATATTAATAGAAATGAATAATGGCACAGACAGCTCGACTGTCCGGAGGGAAAAGATGATGGCCATGACCACGCACGCAATCATGCACTACATTGTAAGCCTGAATAACCTCCAACTTGTTGGGACACGACTCACAAGGTTTAATATACGTATTTACGAAAAATACTTGTATAAAAAGATTGCAATTATATATATACATTTAAGAAAGATACTTGTATAAAAAAATTGCAATTAGAGTAGTGTGATAATTATATTATTAACTTTATGTCCTTTTTAGTTCTTACATTCAATCCACTTATGATAAAACTCTACGTGTGTTCGATATACTTTTATCT
This sequence comes from Pouteria glomerata, assembly GCA_035590655.1. Classification (NCBI taxonomy): domain Eukaryota; kingdom Viridiplantae; phylum Streptophyta; class Magnoliopsida; order Ericales; family Sapotaceae; genus Pouteria; species Pouteria glomerata. The sequence goes on along the minus strand of JAVXUM010000011.1, from coordinate 2,322,926 downwards.
TTAAAAAATAAATCAATATTCAATACGAAATATACTCTTATAAATTGATTAAATCATAAACTTGTAATATTTTTTTGCAGAAAATCTAATTATAAATCATTACTCATTTTATATAATAATTATGGGATTTTTTTTATGTAAATTGGTTGGATCATAATTTTTTCATAATATTATGATTTTTTTTCTAAAATTAATTTATAAAGGTGACAAAGAAATTACAATTGCCAGAACAAAATTACATGCAAATAAAAAATTATATTTTACAATATAAAACTATATTTTGTATTAGTCTAAAATCAAGGTGATCATGGGATAAGAGGTTTGATCATTCCAACACTTTATTTGAGCAAGGGTTTGAACGGATTTATATTGTCTATGAGATGGGCTTAAATGAAATAATATGATTAATTAGTTTTTGGATTTATGTAAATAATTCCGGTCTTGACCCTATTTTAATTTCACGTATTATTTTTTTTATTTTTATTTCGAAATCGTAGGCAAAATTGGTATTTGATTTTATTTTTGGATCAAGTTTGCTAATGTCATTTCGGCCCTGCCCAATGGTTGGCTTTGATTGTCTCTACCACTGGAATTGTCCTCAGCAGCGAGGTCCATTGGATTGGTAAATGATTTGGTTTGATTAAAAGTGGGATTAGAATTACATAATGGGCCATTTATGGCCCATTTGAGGAGTCCAAATCCAAAATATAAAAAACTATGGCGGGAATAGAGCTTTTACTAAGCGCGCCAAAATTCTTCCCACACCCCAACCACTATATAAACCCCGAGCCCGCCCTTTGTTCTTAATCCTCCTTCCCACGCTCTCTCTTTCAAACCCTAAACCTAATTTTCCTGGAAAATTGAAACACTTGCTGGTAAAATGTTGGAGCTGAGGCTTGTTCAGGGCAGTCTGCTGAAGAAGGTTATGGAGTCGATCAAGGATCTTGTGAACGACGCCAATTTCGACTGCTCTTCGACGGGGTTTTCGCTACAGGCGATGGATTCGAGCCACGTCGCCCTGGTGGCTCTCCTTCTCAGATCGGAGGGCTTCGAGCACTACCGGTGCGATCGTAACATATCTATGGGTATGAACCTCAACAACATGTCCAAGATGCTGAAGTGCGCCGGCAACGACGATATCATCACCATCAAGGCCGACGATGGCAGTGATACAGTCACCTTCATGTTCGAAAGCCCAAGTAAGTTTATTCAACATATTTATTGTTTCGGACTTCTATTTTTATTTTTATTTTTATTCTCCCAAAGTTATGGTTTTATAGTGTTGATACTCTTTTAGTGGAAAATGGTTGCTTAGTTCTTGAGAAAATTCAAGGAAATGTACCCTCTGAAGACTTTAGTTTTGATCGAAATAGTTAGTAATTACCATCCAACTGCACAGTTACGACTAACCAACATTTTTTGTTAATCTTCTGTCAAGATTTGGAATTGTCTGTGTTAATATGAGAAATTTCATTGGTTGGAAGTCAATTATTGTTGATATGGGGTCTGATCTCTTGTATATAAATCATGAGCTACAGCCCAAGATAAGATTGCTGATTTTGAGATGAAACTGATGGATATCGATAGTGAGCACCTTGGAATTCCGGAAGCAGAGTACCATGCTATTGTCAGGATGCCTTCATCGGAATTTGCTAGGATTTGCAAAGATCTCAGCAGTATTGGTGACACTGGTAGCTTTTTTTTATTTATCCAATTCTATCTAATTTTTGTTTAGTTGTTTGTTATTTTTCAATTTACTCTGTTAGTTCTGTGAGCTATGCTAACTGCTAGGCATTAATCATGACTGTGTCATCAGGGATGAAACCAAGATTTCATGATTGGGGGGGGGGGGAATTTTAATGAAATTTAAATTCTTCTCTTTATCTCACTCTCTCTCCCTCTCTCTGTTTTGCTCTTACATTTCAGGCAGTCTTAATACTTTAGCAATAAAAGCAACAAGAATAAAAAGTTATACAATATACTTAACAATAAATATAATAGCAATTGAGAGTTATGCTTTTACTTAACAATAAGAGTAACAACAATAAAGAGTTATATGTAAAAGTAATAGCAATAGACAGAGGCGGACTCACGTGGTGTTTAGTGCAGGTGGTGGCTTACACTGGATTTTTATTAATTAAAATAATTTTAGTAATTTGGCTCAATCAAGTAGGTGGCTCAGTGGGTTAGTGTCTATGTTTCTAGATTTTTAGTTTTTCCCAAGCTTGAGAGTTTGAGCCTCTCTTGTTCCACTAGTTTAATTTTTTTTTTTTATTTTCTTATGTTCATTTTTATTTTTGGCAGAGTTTTTTTTTTTTAATTGAGGCTTACATTGATTCAAATTTCTAGGTCCGCCACTGGCAATAGAAAGTTATGTTCTTATTTAATAATAGAAAGTTATGCTCTTGCATTTTAGGTAATCTTAAGAGCTGATTATAATTTTTTTATACATATGAAGTGGGGGCCATTATTAATAAACTATTTTTTTTAATAAAATACATCACATATCTCTAGGCAAAATTCCAAAGCTATGCCACCTGGTCTTACATTAGCTTTGTCCTTGTGTGTGATCATGGCTGTTTATTTTGCTTGGGTCCATGAGATGGAGGGTTATGATTGCAGTCACAACTGAGCTACTGTGCTTAGACTTTTTCTAGCTCAAGTGGTGCCTGTGAAATCCTTAGCATTTGATTGATGCATGCAGTTGTGATCTCTGTGACAAAGGAAGGTGTCAAGTTCTCTACAAGAGGAGACATTGGAACTGCAAATATTGTTTGCAGGCAGAATACCACAGTGGACAAGGTATGTGTCTTCTAGCTATTATTTTTTAAGTTGGTTAAAGCAGAATTGAAATATGTAACCCTTATTATCCCCTTATTTTCATGATGAATTGCATGGTCTTGTGTTTGTAATGTTTTGTAATTGACAGCCAGAGGAAGCCACTGTTATAGAGATGAATGAGCCAGTGTCTTTGACCTTTGCTTTGAGGTACATGAACTCCTTCACAAAGGCAACTCCATTGTCAAATACAGTCACGCTTAGCTTATCATCAGAGCTGCCTGTTGTGGTTGAGTACAAGATTGCTGAAATGGGTTATATCAGATTCTACTTAGCTCCTAAGATAGAAGAGGATGATGAAGAGGCCAAGGCTTGAGCTTAGATTTTCCACATTTGCCTGCAGTTTACAGCTTTGGCTCACGTAAAATCAGCTGATTTGTTGACTAGAAAAATGTTTCTTGTGAATTTTTCTTGAGGATTGTTCCCCGGAGATGAGTAACTGGTAGTACTTTAATTGATTCTAAAAAGAATATTGGTCCTTTTTCCTTTGTGCTTGTTTGTTGCAAACTGTGTCTCAACTTTACGTGATGCATTGCTTTGAGAGCTTTCAGTTCAAATCTTAGTCTTCCACCGCCATGCCATTTCCTTTTTGTTTGTTTGCTTGTATATGTTACATTTTGGGGGTATTCTTGGTATTAGATGGTGTTTGAAAGACAATTAGACCCAACACCTGCAGTTTTTACAGATTTGAGTCACCTTGGCTTTCTTTTCTACTGTATTTGTTTTCGTGTATACAATATATGCATGTGGTCTTTCGCCAATTTGGAGTATTGACCATGAGTACACTGGACCATTAAAACGACATATACACTGGACTTCCACACTGCTGATATGCCAGTTGTTTTTTACTAAAAATGCTTCTTCCCCGACAACGGTCATGGCCCTTTCTCCTCAATTACCATAAATCTTTTTTTTATCAAAATTTGTTTTTCTTTTTTGGTATGTTTAAGACATGTTATTTATATTTTAAAAAAAATTACAGAAAAATGTTTTGAAACCAGGGAAACTTCAGGGGGAAAAACCAACTTTTTGAAGTAAATTTTTTCCGTAAATTTCAAATATTTTTTTAATTTTTAAATGTAGATAAAATACCTAAAAGATATCAAATAAAAAAAAAAAGTAAATTAAATTTCAGTTAAAAAAAGTTATATATATAACTGACTTTAGCAGAAGTCCTCTCTAAAAAATGTTGCCCTACTACAAGTTGTCACTTTAATTAGGCAAGGAAGTGTAAAGATAACACTTGAATTCAGAGCGGACAAAGCAAGCAAACGAGTGAAATGCTTATGGCCTCACAAAAATATCAAAATAAATTGAATTGATTTGTTGCAATATGGCCATGGGGCGGTGGTTTGGTGCAAATGTAGCCGGTAACGGAGAAACTGGTGGTGGTGGTAGACTGCTAGTGGTTGAGTAATGTGTTGATGGCATCGGTGGTAATAGAAGTTATTTGACTCAAGAAATCCGAAATAGTGACAATGGCAAAAAGGGAGTGATAGAAGTTAAAAATTAAAGTTTCATTTGAAAATGGTACCAGCTATTCGTTATTTGTGCAAAGTTACCTTTTTACATTTTATATATTTTTTTTAAATATTGAAGGGTAAAAATGTCAAATTAAAAAAAAAAAAAAGTTAAACAGCTAGTTATTAAAAAATTAATTTTTTTCTTTTTTTAAATACAAAAAAAATTAACTTTTTAATAGTTAATTAGTCACTGGTAATTTAAAAAAAACTAATTTTTTTACTTTTCAAACCAAACTTAAAACATTATTGAGCTATTATAAATAATCATTTGAAAAGATAAAACCGACTTCAAATCTAATGCTTTTATTATTTAAATAAATTGTTCTTGAAGTTAAATATACTTTTTCACGTTTATTAATCGGAGCATTTATAACTATACCAAGTAGTACTTTTATACTTCTATATATTTTAAGGTAACAAAACATCAATATAGGTGCACTTAATGGCTTTTTACTTTTCTGCAGAAAAAAACACAAACAAGTAATTTTCCAGTTAAGAAATTTTTTTATTACAAATTTAATTCATGGCTCCAAAATAGGTAGGAGAAATCTCCTTCTACCCACTTAAATATTGATTTCCTATTGGATCATAACTATTATCAACATGCACTTCATGTGACCTTTTAATTCAAAATTTAAATATTCCTTCCCCTCTCCCCAGCTTCTCTTTCCTAACACACACCATCCCTATTAAGTACAAGAGTAAGATCTCCAAACACAGTAAGATGGAGCCTAAGGTTCTATTTAAAGCTCTGAAAATTACTAAAAAATAATGAAAATCTTTAAAAGTTATTCACTTTTTATCCCACTGCACAAATTATAAATTCACAACTTTTATCAAATTTTATCACTCCAAACACCCCCTCAATAGTATTGGTTAAACTTGGTTGCATGAATAGATTCATCAAAGTTTTATCACTCCAAACAGCCCTCAAGTGACCAAGTCATCACATCATGAATAGATTCATCAAAGTTTGCAGGTAAAAGTTAGCAATGTATTCAGTTCGATGGTCAAAGAGTGGTAACAGAAAATTTCACCATTGATTATTAATTTTCCAATTTTCAGAAGTCTCTGTCTTCTGGCAACATGAGCATAAATATACAGATCTCGAATTTAAGACCATTTTTTCAAAACAATAATGCTGATGCTGTGTAAATAATACAGGGTTCTCTCCAGTTATAAGTGTAGACACATGGCAACTTTCTTAGGTAACCACAAAAGCACTAGATGAACCTGTAAAATGGATCATTGACCCCATAAGACTTTTAGCTGCGCCAAAATGCTTTATTCTGTATACGCCTAGTGTCGCAGATTGAGGGATTCTCCATTCTATGGTTGCTTGACTTTGTGGACTGAGTTTAGCCGGTCTGGACCACTTGAACCGGAGGCAGAAATCGTCATCATCGTAAGCTGGAACCCATGAGTTCTTTCCCTGAAGAATCTCCACCAGAGAAAACGTCCCTTCAGTCATAAGGTCATTTCTTGGGCAAGCCGACCAGAAAATAACTGTCACTGTGTCACCCCTCTTGAAGGTGGAGTTCTGAGGGACATCCGATTTGACATCCCCGAATTTCACGCCAGCAGGGGTCGAGTCCATAACAACTGGGGTTAGTAAGCTTATTTGCTTGTTCAGGAGATCAGGGGGTTGTGGCCCTGGTGAAACAGATTGACCATTGATCAAAGCCGTCGCGAGCTTTTTGAACTCCTGAATGTAGGCACTGAGTGTGTGGGGACCAAACAGCGTGGAGGCACCCTGAGAAGCATGGGAAGCAAGATATTAGTAATCAAAGGTGACTTAAAAAGTAAAATTGCAAGAGCCGTAAAATGAAAGGCACCCTCATTTGGCTATGCCCATTGCAATAAATTGCATGTGAAACAAGTTTTGCAGCAAGAGTTATGCTGAGGGCAGTTGCTTAGTTGTGGCTGTCCAACCTCCACCATTGATCTGTGTGGTTCCCACATGGGCCTCACACAAATGGACGGTAGAGATTGATCAATTGCATTCGTAGTGACTGACACTGGCTTCGCTCTTGCAACAATCCTTAAAATGGGAAGGCTCTTTTGAATGTCATGCTGCAACAATCCCACCCAATATGATGAAAGCTATGCATGCAAATTTTAGGCTACTACCGCAGCACTTAACATGCATAGCAGTCACAAAACATATTTAGGCTAGTGATCTGACTCTCTGGTAGCCTCACAGCAAATTTGAACAATTTAAACCGTCCTCCATCCCCCCCCCCCCCCTTTCTCTTTTGTTGGGGAGGGGTATTAACAAAAGAGTTTGGACCATGGAGAATATTTTTTCTTACTGACCTCATATCTTTGGACCTGGTACTCCTCAAAGGTAGTCACATATTGTGAATATGTGTTAGTCAGCCCAGCTATTACAACATGAACATTTTCATCAAATTCTCCACGTCCTCCACTTGTGAGAACTGTCTTTACAGCATCTCGAAGACGTCTACCCGCCATAGTGGTGAATTCTGTAAATGAAACAACAACAAATAAATGTTACGAGCACCCAAACAAAATGTCAAACATGAAATGCCTTTAGCTTCATTGGCAAGTCATGAAGCACCCTGAATCAGACATGGATCCAGCCCCAGGGTCTCAAAATTTTGAGTTAGTTGAAGATGGATCTGGCAGTCGCCAATTGCCACTAGTGTAGGCAAAACAAAACATGAAAGCAAAATTTGCTTTTAGGGTGTGTTTATAATGATTTCTAGAAGTGTTTGTTTTCAACAGCCAAAGAAAGGATGCCTAAAGATGCACTGTGATCTTGCAACTAGCACAAATACAGCTCAACCAATGACCTAGTTCAGAATATAAACATGATGATCTTGACCAGGATAGTATATCAAGAGACTGTTTTAGAATAATTCCATGTCTTGTTTGAAAACCATTGATTTGACTTAGTCCAGTATAATTTAGTTTTGGAGTTCTCTTCCCCAGCACTCTTTGTTTAAAGTTTAATTCATTTTAGATTGAGTTCCACTGCTTTAGGCACATGGTAAATGGAATTTAGAGCCAGAAAAACTCGACTTATTGACCATGCAACCAGTGTGGACTCATTCAAGTCCAAGTTGAACCTGGCAATCAGATACAATGCCAGTCATCATGACATTTGGTGAGAAAGCTTTTATAGTTTCTTCATATTAATCAACTTAAGGAATCACTAAGTTTGGGAACTTCTCAACTTTCTGGGGGGATTGAAAATTAAAGTTTAACAACTTAAAACAGGTATCAAACTCAAAGGAAAGCGGAAGGAAAACAAACAAAGCAAGCCACATACCTCCAGGGACAGTGACAATGACTAGCTGCCCTATCCGGAGGATTTGAATTGGAAGAATTGAAGGCTGCAAAAGATAAATAAAAGAAAAAAAAAAAAAAAACGTGTTAGTAAGGCCATCAACGTACTTCAAGTTTTGAAGACAAACACTGCTGATAAGCGTATTCAGGAACTGCCCTGAAGCATGGAGTCTGGTGTTGGGTTGGGAGAGGGAATTCAGGGGGATTAATTGTCTTTTAACAAAAGCACAAGACATACATGGTTACACATAGAAGGCAGACTGCAATTTATTATCACCTCCTTCGCCATGAATCAAACAAAATAGATCAATGTGAAATAAGAATATTTATACTTCAGAAGAGGAGTTGAGATTATCAAATAATTATACTATTTCATTAGCCATTCCTATTCTTTATGGAATCCCCAAATAATGTGCCTCATATTATAAATTTTGCACATGCACCATGCTGTAAATATACATTGGTTAGCATTATTCTGCTCAATGGTGAAGTACCTTCAAACCACACGTATATGCACCAAAATTAGAGGCTTACCTGTGCAAGTCCTGGAAATTGCATTAATAAGTTACACCAAATTATTTTTAAGACAGCAAAAAATTAAGAAATCGTCCACTGTTGATAGTATACTGTTGAAGCAGTGACAATAGACATACAGTAGGCTTGCTGAACGCATAATGTTCACCATACTTATATTACATCAAAATTTCTATGATGATTGCAACTCACCGCCCAATCATACGGCAGCTTCATTTCACCAGTATCAAGCAAAATTGGCTTAGGGTGTTGACATGCTATTTGCTCCTTGCCTGGCGTTTTAAGTAAATCGCGAACTAACTTCCAGAAAGCATTTCCCTGAAGCGACATTAACAAACATTATAACCATGTCAAGACAGGAATGCATTATGCACCACAAGAACCTAGATTTAGGGGAACGTTGCAGTACTGAAATCATTGCTACCTCATTATCTCCTTGCTTAAAATCAAAAGCTCCTGGTCCATCGGTGGTGCCCGCAGCAAATGCAAACCCCATTGCGGCAGGGCATGTTTTTACCACTTCACTACCTCCTCCCTGTTTAGTAAGTGTCACCTCAAGCCTGGAGAAGTCCACATAAGTGTGACGATGGTCAACCTTCCCTTTCAACTGTTCAGAGGTTTTGTTGAATAGCTCCAAAGCTTTTTTGAATTGCCTTTCTCCAATTATACGTGTGCTTTCGAATTCATCTGGGTAACTGCAATGCAATAGACTAGATTAATTTCATATAAGGTATGCTACAGAAAATCATATCATACAAAGTAACCCATACCCTGGTCCTCGACCATAGCACAATTCATTCTTCCCACCACAAGTGCTTTGGTTAAAGTCACAAGGCAACCCAGTATCTACACAGAATGCACCAAGCACATTTGGACTAACATCACCACAGTTTGTCTGACAAAATGCAGATACAAATCTAGGCTTGTCAGCCCGCCTGAGAGCACTTCTGACACGTCTTGCGACACTAAGAAACCTGGTAGCTTGTTTACCAGAAGACGATCGAAAAGAGGCTGCAAGCTCCAGCAACTCATGATCTGCATTAAAAATAATAATAATAATAACAAATAAAAAAATCAAGTATTTTAGATTTAGGACAAGGAGTTATTTTTCTTCCTTTTCTTCTTACTTGATGAAGTTTGGTAGATGCAACTGCCATATTTCTTGGATCCACCAGATTTATCCTATTGCGTAAATACACGTGAAGGAAAAGAGGTACAAAATAAAGTCTGGATCACCTTTCTACCATACATTTTATGGATGCGGTTGAAGGACTCAAGGACCAATGCAAGACAAGCATCTTGTGCTGGGAAGTAAGAGATATTCGCTCTTTTGGCAAGCAGCGAGTCATTTGAAGGGTGAGAAGAAGAACAATGTAGCGCGGAGAGAGAGAGAGAGAGAGAGAGAGAGAATAGTTGGTGAACATTCAATTTCCTTGAATATATGAGATTGATTAAGGCATATTTATAGTGTTTAGAGTGTCAAAGAGATAAGTTAATGGCTTAGATACCAAGCAGGGGGACAACCTATCAGAATATTTGGAAGGTCAGAGGTGGTAGAGTGGCTCTGATGAGACTCAGCAGTTTGGTTGGTAGTAATGGGACCCGTGTCCCTTTCACAGACGGTGATTGAAGGCAGTAAATGCTTAGTGGTTGGGTACATTAATGCACAAATAGGTCTCTCTCTCTCTCTCTCTTAGCAGGTCGAGGCACAATCCCTCAAGGGGAGACGATCGCCAGCTTAGTGAACCCTTACTCGTGCCTCCATTCCACTAGCCTGGTGTGTGATCCTAAGTATATCAGAGGAGATCTTCTAGACCTAGGTGTTTCTCTTAGATTAGAGGATTGGAGGTAAACTTCTCAAAGGAAGAGAAGTTTGTCTGAGGGAGACGCTTACTCAAGAGAGCACTTTGTCCCATAGAGATGCTCATTCGAGCGAGTCCTCGCAAAGGTGACTCATTTAGGTGAGGCATGCTACGCTCTATTCCCGACCCAGCTTGGAGGGTTAGGGCTTTTGCCAGGTGTCCCTTATGAAGCTAACAAGTAGACCAGTGAGATGGTGCCATGTGGAGAGCACCTAGGGGTACTTACACATTTTAACCACTGTATTTTCAATTCTCTACTCCCCTTGGATAATATATAATTTCAGCTCATTGCCTTCTTTCCTGTTAAAAGGCAATTTAGACAACTAATGCAACATATACAAATATCTTTTGCAGCTTCTCTCCCATCTTGTGTGTCTTTCCATCATTATAAAGCTTAAACTTATGACAATCCTTGAAAAGATAGGATTGTAAATTGTAACATAATACGGGGCGTATCTTGAATTAAGAAACATTGATATTATATTATCTACGCATTCATTTCAGAAACTAACAAAACGGATTTTTTAACAGAGTATTCAAAAAAGGTCAACTGGCCCATTTGTGAGTCAGATTCCACATCTCTGTACTATGTCACCCTGTCAACAAGATATGCTTCAGTTTCTACAAGGGCCAGGCATAATGCAGTTTCCATCAATGGTAGTGGCATAGACAATGCAATTTTTTCCATAGATGACACATATATGCAGCCCATAAATAGCCAAAGTTCTAGTCATTCTTTTTTCTGAAATTAATGTACTGTAGCAAACTTGTAGACCTAGTTACTTACGATTGTGATGAGCAACATGAATTATGTTTGAGACTCTTCGAGGTATTACTTCAGCTTCGGAGTCATCAAAAGCAGCACTTTCAATACCATTCTTATTATACCAGTCTTCCATAAATCGTGCAGCAGCTCCTTTGTTGTCCCCACTTATTAATGAGTTTGTTCGGCTCATAGAGGTTCCATGTGTTGCAAACCAATTAAAGCTACCAATGGGACCCCACTCGTCGTCCACAAACTTTAGAAGGGTCATTTCCTTATCAACATCAAACTTGTATTTACTACGTTCTGCTGCGGGATTATTTAGATAAGCACTAGGGCTGCGGTTTACACCAGCATCAAGGATCTCTCCTGCCATTGAAAAACACAAAATCATAACTAACAATAAATATTGTAGAAGTCATGATGCAACAACTTCTTTTCAAGATCATAAAATCACAACTGCAGAATGGTCCATATCAAGATGACCAGATTGCAAAATATCTCAAGTTTCCTTGCCATTGGATGGTATGTTAAGAACATAAGTACTTTATATATTACAAAGCCATCAAATGTTATATTACACAAAGCATTGTTCAGACAACTGCATGATAGTCCACAGCAAGATGACAAGAGTGCAATATATCTCGAGCTCACTTGATATTGGATGGTATATTAAGAACATAACTACATGAATTTAGATGCTGTCTTATAAGGGAATTAAGGAGGCAAAGCCTGTTCTAAAAAACTCTCTGTCAACGCAAGCGGTAGAAAGGAATTTTTGGGAACTGCATGGACGATCAATAGAATCAAATCCCTACAGCACTGCCCAGGGAATCCTTAATGTAAAGAGATCATAGAAACTGAGAAAGGGACCAAAGTTTAAAGATTTTGGAATTAAGCTTCCACAAAATCCTCCAAAAAATTATTTAGGCCAGACATTTTTGATTATCCAATACATTCATCAAATACAAGGCAAGACAAATCACACCCACACATAACACAGTTTGCAGCACAAATACACAGGGAGACCTTTTGGGCATTTCAAACTCTTATGGCAGGGGCATGAAGTTCAAGCATGCAATCGTAGTTATTTGCTACTATAAAGATTTCCATTATCTTATGAGGCCAAGGCCATATTCCAAGGAGTCAAGGACTAATGCTCCAGGCTTCTGGTGTGAGGATATCCGGAAAAATAAAATCTCAAGACTACTGAAAAGAAATCCACAAAACTTGAATATAGTAGAGGCAAGGAAGGGCACACAAACACGAAGTGAGAGACACCTTTTAAAGTCCTGAATAGCTTCTGAGTGCACAGAATTTATGTAGCATATTTAAGTAATTAAATTCCAGTAAACAAAAACCAAGTACTTTACTTCATATATATTTATGCATCAATACACAAATCCTCTACATCTGATGATCATGTGCTTTGAGCTCAGACATGAAGAAACACTTGGTGATGTCAACATGCAACAAACAAATCAGTTAGAGAAAAGGCATTTTCAGTACCTTTATTCACAAAAATTGATCCTGGGCGGAGATTTTCATGAGCCTGTATGATGCTTCGCTCAATCCCATCAACAATAACATCAAATGACTGGCGCACAAAACCAAGAGATGTTACAATGTACACAACGTATTGTAGATAACCCCCAGGGCCAGCATGGGTGTGAATCCCACTAATAGCAACATTGTTTTCAGTATATAAGTTACCATATCTGCAAAATTAACATCAGATAATTCCAGTTAGTAGCTAAAACATGGAAAATATTCTTACTAAAGGATAAAAAAGGTTGTCCACAACGAAGGAAATTTCATTCGATTAATCAATTTAAAGGCCCTTGGTACTAAATTGCTAGAACTAGGTGTACGGGCAGTAGCACATTTTTTGGCATTTTAAAAGGCAGATGGATGGATTGCTTGAAAAGGACTGCTTATATAATCTACAATGGAATTGACTATGCAGTAGCTAAAACTTAATTAGATAATAACTACCTTGCCTTCAACCTCTCAAGCACTTTGATTGTCACAAGTTGAGAGGCCATGCAAGCATCAAGATTTACAAAGACTACACGGTTACCGTTCGGCTCTGCCACAATAAATGCCCGAGCTCGCAACCTGAAATGAACACCAGCAGCAATCTGGTCTGTGTTCGCATATCCCATCATATTTACATCAGCTGCAGGTCCTGTAATATCATAGCTTCCCAGCCCAATTAAGTAATTTGAGGCTGAGAGTATTCCTTTGCTATTCTGTAGCAAGACTAACAGTGAAATCCAAAACCAAATGATAGCACACGGCTTCTGAAGATTGAGCTTCCAAGCAGAAAAACCCTCCATTACTGCTTGCCGATGGATTCTTATTTTCTTTCATCAAAGGGAAAAACATGTCAAATATCCATTTGAACCAACTAGATAAATAAGTAAATAAGTGCCAGTGTCTTATAACACTTCTTAAATTGGGCATGTAAATTGCCACGGGCCCATAAATAAGCTTGAAATGATTTCCAATAAAAATAAATAACATGTAAACAATTACGTATCCTAAAATGTATCTCCAATGATGCCAGGTAGTTTCTAATTACAATCTGTCACAATAGATGGTTTGCCAAAGGAAGTAGCTGAATCAATAGCAAGAAGCGTGTGCCAACATTGCAACCTTCAGAAAATTGGGAGAAGAACAAGGTAATATATTCGATCCTTACAATCTGTAAAAGAGCTGTGGATCAAGCCCTTCCCCTCCTGATACCAAAGCAGCTGTAAATTTTTTATAAATCTTTAAAAAGTTAAAAAACAATATTTTGAATACTATGTCAGATTTGTCAGCTCACTTATTTTTAAAGAAGAAACAAGGATGACCAGGTAGGAAATTCACAAACCATGTTGTCATTTTAAAAAAACAAAAAAACAAAAAAAAAAAATGAATGAGGCTAATAAAAAATTCTCAACAAACAATGTTCCCAACCGTAAATTTGAACATTTGATTTGTAGAGTATTTATTCTTTCTTTAAACAAACTGTGCACATGAAAAATTTGCAAATTCTTTCAACAGGCAAAATTTTAGGATCTGTTTGGTTTGGAGAGGGGAAAAAAAAGGAGAGAAATTGGAGATAAACAGGAGAGAAATAAGTTGCCTTACATTTATCATCTCTCTTTGTTTTCTACCCTAAACTGAATACACCAAACAGGAAAGGACACAAACCTTTTATTCTATGTAGTTCTCCATTTCCTTTCTCACTGAACCAAACAGAGCCTTGGCATAATACAACAAATCATGATTATTGATTGCTATATCCTATTGCCTAACATGCATTTACTAAAGCTATTTAAGCAATCACAGTTCACTTATTTTTAAAGACAACAACCATGCTGCCAAAAAAAAAAACAATTATGCTCCACTATATCCGATCCACATTAATGGCTTTTACCAGAACCATTTAACTAATCACAACCAAATACTAGTGAAATCTCTACAAGCGTAATGAATGATCAACACTTGCTACATTTGCATACATATATATATATAAACCCTAAGAATAATGCAACAACACCATTCCTAAATCTTCAAATTTCTTGTACCTCAAGGCTCAACAAAACAACACGTATAAGAAGAGCATAATATGCGATCCGATCGCAGCAGCGACTCTGCTACATCAGTTCATTTTCGATAGTTTGGTGAGGTTTTGAAAGCTCCCAACTACTATTCTCGGTGATGGAGGAATCAGAGAAAGAGAAGGAAGAGTAGCTAAGAAGTCAGAAGAGAAGGGCTGATTTTTCTTGCAGTGGGAAACATTTGTTTCAAGCTGCAATATCATTTTACACTGTTCTGGAACCAAAGTGAGCGTCTCAGTCGGTGCACGGAATCTTCCGTGCAATCTTGATGAGGTTAATATGGGGCAGTTGTGAATTAGTCATAACGGACAAATTCCGGTAACAACCACTCAATTTTATTGTTGTAAATGATAATTAGACTCTGTT
>JAVXUM010000011.1:2274518-2295230 GCA_035590655.1 Pouteria glomerata | reverse complement strand
CACATTTATAAAAATATTAATTTAACAAACTTTTATACATGAAAAGTATTCAAAAAATATAAAAAGAATAAGAGATTATATTTTCATGTGAAGTGATTTAAAAGACACCAAAATTCGGAGAGAAAAAATAATCCTGACCATAGAAAAAATCCAATAGCTTGAAAATATATGAAAACAAATTATGAGTTTTCTTGCTATATAGATATACCAAAAATTATCTGTACTTAAATGCGCAAAAACATAATTTGACTTACAAAGAGCTCAAAAAATAAATAAAATAATTTTTAGAAAAAAAGTTTAAAAAAATCTATCCATAAATCAAATATATTTGGAAATATTACAAATCTGCCACCATTTTTTTTGTCACAGATAGTGATTTGAAATTTGAAATCAAAGTCGGGGGAAACTTTAAAATTTGAATCAAGCACTTGTACAACAAAACTTTCTCTCTAATAAATCTCAATCATTAATGATTATAAATAAAATCTCAAACCTTAATTTAGAAATATATGCTAAATCATTGAGTTGTATTATTATTATATATATATATTAAAATTTGAAAGGGTTTGGGAGAAATTTACATGTGACTTTTTTTTCTTTGCTTTTTGTGTGATCTTTATTTTTATGTTTTGTTTTATCTTTATTTTTATGTTTTGTTTTTTTAATAAGTTTATAATAATTTTTTTACTATTATTAAGTATTTACAATATTTTTAAAACAAATTAAATGATGTATATATTTTTCATTGTTTTGGTAAGTTAAAATATGAATAATTATATTTTTTTCCAAAAATGTGTAACTTATGGTGGTAGTGTCCAAAATATTTTCGTAAATTTTTTATTTTTAGCAAATGTTTTATATAAAATTGGAGTATATTTACACCAATTATAGTACGTGTCACCAATTTTCCATTACATGGTTAGATTTTAATAGTGTATTGTGAGCTATTTTTTATTCCTCTTTTATTATAAATGCTTAATTTTTTTTTTCGTCACAAATACTTCTAAAAATTCACGCTTATCGATTTAAATGGTTTATTTATGGTAGTTGATTACACTACACATGTTGCATATGTTCTTTTTTTTTTTTATCATAAACTTGAATATATTACCAAAATTTGCAACAATGCTCAGGCATTCAACTAATTATTTTAAAAACTTAAAATTTTTTTTTTTTGATAACTCGGGGTGTCCGGTCCAGTTTGTGCGTATCTCGACTAATCCCTGGAGGCCCTGAAGTTAACGACCAGGTAAACCCTCAGTGGCCCGCCCTGAGGAGACTCAAACTAATGATCACTGGAGAGCAAATCCAATATCTTACTAGTTGAGTTACCCCTCAAGATTTGAAAAACTTGAAACTTGATCAAGAAGAGTTGTATTTTTATCTATTCAAATATTTTAAAAGACTATATATGTGAGTGTGTAAGAAGGGTGATTATACTTTACTCTTTGAAATTTGACCAAAAAACACATGACCTATTAATTTAAATATTGTGATCTGGAGTAAAAAATAAAACTCATTGAATCTATTAAAATTTAAATAGATTTATGTCTCATGAATTAAAATTGGTAGGAAAAAAATATTTTAATAAAAATAAATAAATAAAATTATATTTTTATCCATTTTTATGTTAAAACGAAACATTATTTTACTTTTTGAAAAGACTAAATGTGTCACAGCTTGAATTTTGCCAAATTTGAGAGTGAGCTATAAAATAAGATATTTGAAAATTAAATTAAATCTTCATTTTCCATGTAAATATGAATTGATACAGATGAATCAAGAGATTTTAAATGCATGGTTCGGATGCTGTATTTCATAACTTCATTGAATATTGAGTGAGAATTAAAATAAAGTAAAATAAATCAGGTTTTTTTAGCCATTGAATGCCTAACCGAGATCGACACCTACGAAAGTAGAACTTACCAAACTTACTAATCTTTGAGTAATTTCGGGACACCTTTGGATATCAAGCAAGAATAAAAATAAAGTAGATGACTCAATACAAAGGCTAACATATGAATATATCTCGCTACCAATTGATCAGGTGATTTCGCATGCATATTTTGCATATCATATTTTTGGTTTCTCTTGAATATCGAATGAGAATAAAAATGAATTAGAATAAATAGGGTTTGTTTATATTTAAAGTGTAGACCGAGATCGCACCTACTAAAGTAAAATTTATCAAATTTTCTAATCTTCAAATGATTTTAGAACATACTTGGATATTAAATGAGAATATAAATGACATAGGGATGCTTTGATACAAAGTCTCCCACATAGATAACTTAATACAGATGAATTAGATGATTTTTCATGCATGGTTCGAATGACTTATCCCAGGACTTCCATGAATGCAAGTGAGAATAAAAATGAAGTGAAGCAAATCTAATTTGTTAGTCTTTTTGAAGTGTAAACCGAGATCAACGCGTATAAAAGTAGAACTCACCAAACTTAATAATCTTCAAGTAATTTTTAGGTCCTCCTGGGATATCAAACGAGAGTATATATGGTTTGATACAATGGCTACCACATAGATATGGCTTAATACAAATGGATCAAATGATTTTGTGTTGCATGAATTAGATATCGTATTTCAAGATTTCCTTGGATATCAAGCGATAACAAAATGAAGTAAATCAAATTTGTTAATATTTGAAGGGCACTAAAAATAGAACTTGCTAAATTTACTAATCATCGAGTGAGATGAATAAACTTAATCTGTTAATCTACAACAAACGGATTGAAATCTAACACTCATTGAAGTAAAATAAAACATGTCTATCACTCTCTCAATGCAGTCGCAAAAAAATTGAACTGCAATTACAAGTGAAAGAAAATAATAAGCAATTTAAGTTACTTTTATAAAAAAGAACAAAAAAAATGGCCCCCAAGTGTTGGGGATATTATGTGTTGTTATTGTACCTTTTATTCAACTATTTATATAGGCATGTTAGGACAATTGCTTTAACTCACTTCCCTTATATTTAGCACAAAATGTGGGGTAGTTTTTCTTCTTTGCCATTTTTTTGAATTTGAAATCTTTCTTCCAAATCATGCTTTAAAAATATCCTAAATATTATTTGAAAACCCTTTCCTATGCTTGTAACTTTCTTTCTTCTAGTTGATTGCCAGATGTTTGACCCTCATAAACTAATTGTTAATCTGACACTACAAAAAAAGACATTCTTGGTGACAACTTTTTCTTACCAAAGTAAGATTAGTGGCTAATAGTAAATTTTTTCCAATCAAATTAATATTAGTTGTTAAAGATTAGTTGCTAATAGTATGCTTTTTCCAACCAAATTAATGTTAGTTGTTAAATTGTGACTTTTAACAATTAATTGATCAAGAAAATGTTACCCTTCAGTGATTAAATACATACTTGGAAGGATAACATTTTTCAACAAAAAATAATAATATATTTAATACATTTGTTAACCGATTAATTGTTAAAAGTACATTTTTACCATCAAATTAAAATGGGAAAGAAGAGTTTTTCACTAAGGATGACCATCTCGGCTGATCTGTCCATACTCTGCTTGATCCTGCCCCCCAATGGATAGAGAATTTAGAGATTTTTTAGGAATTGGGTAGGGTATAAAATATTTTTTAAAAAATTTTGGGAATCGAATAGGGTACGAATATAAGTTTATTCCAGACCCGTACCTTACTTAATCCCCAAAAATCTCCAAACTAACTTGTGTTAATGGTCTTAGATTTGAATCTAAAGACTAAAAATTGAGTAAATACTTATGAAGCCACACTTGAATTTGGAATTTAGAGCTAATACTTAGGCAGTTACGTTTGTGAAATATGAAATGTTTAGAATTTGAACTTGATACTTGAATGTGTAATATGAAATTTAGATTTTTTGTGTTATTTTCATTTTGGATACTCGATTTCTCGTCACGATCTTGTTCCCCGTTTGGGGTAGAGATGGGGGGTTAAAAATAATTATTTGATGAGGAACGGATAGTATATGAGGATTGATTTGGGGAAAATCGGGTACAGGAATAAATTTACCCGTCCTTTACCCCCCCATGCCTATCTCTATTTTTAACTTCTAATTGCTTGCAAAAGGTAATAAATATTTATATTTTGGTACTCAAAAATAAATATTTAATTTTATTTTTAACGACCAAAAATTACTTTCCCCGACCAAACTTTGATTGGCAAGAGCTTTAATATATACATATATATACAAGTAATGGTTTAGCCTAGTGGTTAAGTATTCTTAAATTAAAAGAAAGACTCGTGTACAAGTCTTAAGAGAAGCAAATTTTATTTTTTTGTAAGAACTTTTGTCGATCAACTATTGGTCAGTTTTTTGCGACCAAAGTTTGATTACCGAAGATCATACCTTTGCCAACCAAACATGTTTTTGGTTGCCAATACCTTATGTGACTAACGTTTGCCAATCGACCAGTAACCAAATTATGTTTGGTCCACAATACCTTTAGTGATCAATTTTGTTGTAGTGTGAGTGGCAAAATTATTTTTGGAACACATTAAAAGAAACAAACAACGACAATGACAAAATATATGTATATATTATAAGGTGTTGATAACGTTAGAGAGTAGAAATTGTTAATATTAGAGCTCATTTAATGTTCTTTTTAATTACTATATTGTTTGCATTGAACTTTTTTTTATAGATTTTTCAAAGAATGTTATTTTTTGTATACTTATTAGTAATAACTCCTACTTATAACACTTTTAACAAAATTAATATTAAATTTCTTATATAGTTGTAAGTTTGGACAAAATGTTCAAATTAAAAATATTATGATAATCCATATGTTTTAATTTTTTTCAAAACTTCAGGCGATAATAGCTACTACATGTATTTTGGTCTCTCTCTCCAATTAATTTTTGATAATCACAGTAAAAACCACAAATTATAATACTTTAATTTGGAAGATTCAATTTCTTAGAAACCATAATTGAATAGAATTTAAGTTGAAAGTTTTAATTTACATATGATCTCCACTCATGTATGGTGAAATTTAAAATACTTAAGTCGTTTTATGAGATAAATGATAGTAGGGCTCACTAAAATAAGAATTGAGCAGGAAATTAAAAATATAAAAATGATCTCAATTGTTAAATGAAAAAAAATAATTTTTAACCATTGGATCTTAGTTTGTAAGAGGGATATTTTTAAAAATCGTCCTATTTTATTATACAGATTATATATAATTATGAGAACTCTGGGATTTAATTTGTTGTAAAGTTTTATAAATCAAACCTTAGTTTTTCTCCAAAGAAAAAAATATATTAAAAATTTTATATTGACGGAGAATGAACCATATAAATTTTTCCCAAGTAGTGATGCACATGATCTTAAAACAACATTTTTTTTCCTGTGGAAAACTTTCATAGAATCTTTTTAAATATACATATATATATATATAATAGAAAAGTTCAACAATTCAAATTTGGGACATTTTCAACTGTTAGATTTGTTCAATATTGGTCAGGATTACCTTTTTTTCTCTCCCTTTTGGTTTTCTTTTTGTCACTTCACATGTAATTACACTTTCTTATTGTTCCTATATTTTTTTGAATACTTTTTTTTATAAAAGTTTTTAAATTAATATTTTTAAAAAGTGTGATAACATTTGTAATAAATAATAATTGTATAAACATTTATTAAACACCATCACCATGTTTGTTTCTTGGACAAAGGAGATGGGACTGGCTTTGTTATCCGTGGACCCTACCTTATGTGTTGTTTGGTTTACAATCCGGCATTACCGGACATGGCGTGGTTGAAAATGGAATCCGACTTTTGGCCGGACAAATTATCCCACGGGGGTGGTGGGGTAATTAATCCCCCACCTCCGAATTTGGCTCCCGCAAAGATGTAAAGGTTCAAAATTATTTTCTTTCACATCACATATCAAATTACATTTTATATCCCACTTTATATCCTACCAACCAAGCACCAAAAAAAATAGTCCCACATAAAAAATAATCTCATCTTTTATCCAATCCCACATATTATTTCCATGGGTTCCACGGTATTATTTATCCCCCATCATCTAATCCCCCAAAACAAACACAGCTTATATGAATGCCTATTAGACAAAGTCAAATAAGTTTTATTTTAAAAAAATAATATTTAGACTTTAATTTTTTAAAAAATTTCTTAAAAATAAACATTTAAATTAAAATTTCAATTTTAATATACATAAAACTTAAAATTTTAAATATATAATGTTTTACATTCTTTGTGTCATTTATCTACTAATAGAGTTTAAGAATTTAAATTTGAGATATTTTCAATCTTTAAATTTATTTGCTTCATCGTATATGTTTATTATAACTATTTTTAAATTTAAAATATTTTTAACCCTTAAATTTATTTTGCCTTTAATTTAATAAGCACAATTCGATTTTGAAAAATATATCTAGAAAATTCATAGCTGATTTTGTCTCTTTTAAAAATAAATGACTAGACTTTAGTTCTTTAACTTTTTCACATCTTGCCCAAAACCATCATATTTATCCATTCACCCAAATCCATAATTCTTTAGTGAAAACTCTATCTTTCAGCCTTATTATTACCCTAACCTACTAACCAAAAATAACCTCCATTCCAACTATTGCAACGCCACCAAACCTATCTTCTTATCTATTTCTCTCTCTATTCTCTTAATTTTAACTGTTATGGTTTTTGTCACCAAATCTCATCTTCAGTCTCTTATCTCACTACTAGTTGAAAATTTCACTTAAATCTGATCATTTGTCTCTTATTTCTCTAATCGCATCTTATTCATTTCTCTTCTCTTATCATACTCACCCATCAATTTCTTCATATCCGAACTCGACTGGTCATTATTATCTCAATTATATCTTAGAACTAATTAGATTACTTAATTTATCCCTAAAGTATTTTTTAATTGTTTCTATTTCTTTTAGTTAAAAGATTATTTTAACTTTTAACTGCTAATTTATGTTGATGCACCACAAATTATTAAGTAGTTCTGAGCTTATGTCCAAGATGGTTTAGGATGTAATCAAATTATTCAAGTTTTATTTGATT
This sequence comes from Pouteria glomerata, assembly GCA_035590655.1. NCBI lineage: Eukaryota > Viridiplantae > Streptophyta > Magnoliopsida > Ericales > Sapotaceae > Pouteria > Pouteria glomerata. The sequence goes on along the minus strand of JAVXUM010000011.1, from coordinate 2,288,176 downwards.
TGAGATCCTGTGCAAATATTATTATTTTGAAATTGTTTACATGAATTTATTTTTTTTTATTCTGTTATGGGCCTTGGTAATTTTTTTCTCTTCATTGTTATTCAAATTGGTATAAGTTAGGATTATGCCATGGTTAAGGAAGTGCATTTAAACATGAGTAATACCTTAGCAGTATGGATGCCCTATTTTGTATTAGATTTTGTTGCTTATGTATCCATTGGAATGAAATAACTATTTAGGCATGTTATTGAATTAGTATATATATTTTATGTAGCATTGATCTGATCAAGATGTGTTTGAGTCATAGTGATATGTATTACTCATTAACAAATTTTTATTTCTTTTAATTGATTGATATTTTTTTTTCTTTTTTTACAAGGTTAGATTAAGGTATGCTTAAGTTGTAGTAATATGCATAACTCATAACTTTTTTTGATTAATGATTTTTATTTTTGTAACTTTTTATTTATATTTGTTTTAGAAATTTATAATCGAACTCTTTGTAAATCAAATTATATTTCATACTTTTAGGCACATGTAATTCATAATATTTTAATAATTGAGGGTGAGAAATATATTTTTCATAAAGAGAAAAAGCAATTGGTTTTCGAGAGAGTTGTGAATTTTTTTTAAGAGAATGATAGAGATGAACAAATGAAGACGAAAGAAATTAATTTTGAATAGAGAATCTAGGTGTTTTTTTATAAAAAGATAAAGAGATAGGGATAAATAAATGAGGATAAGAGCAGTGGTAGAGAGAGAAAATGTAGTAGGTAGGGACAAACTTAAAAAAATTACACAAGTTACCAAACCACCAAGTCCATTCTGCAAGTCACCAAAAAAAATAGGGAGATGAGCAAAGAATTTTTACATCATATCATAAAAAGTAATAGAGAAAATATGAGAGAAAAATGAGAGTTTTGTCAAAAGGATTTGACTTTTAAACTTTTATAATATATAGTGTAATTTTTGGTTTATAACTTATATACAAGTAAGGACAAATTGTAGTAATAGGGTAGAAAGAAAATTTTAATGAGGATAATACTTAAAAATATATAAATTTTTATAAAATAGAAATGAGTGGAAGGAATTATTCTTATTCTGTCATGAATATACTCGGAAAGTTGTTCTATGTACAAATATTTTTTGAGTTTCAAGGGGCTGCAGTGATAAGATAGAGGGTCAAGATTTAATCAAATTGTATTTAATTGAATTAATAAATACTAGTGAGATGAATTAATAAATGCAGTTTGATAGATTATATGCTGCTTGATTAAATTTTAATTTTTTATCTCACTACTGCGGCTCCTGCAATGAATTTTCTATTGCAATCCCTTAAAACTCGTACTTTTTGTATAAACATTTATCGCCAAAATTAATTTAGAAGAGATAATGTAGCTTTTGAAAAATAGGTGAGGTAGATAATATTATTGATTAAAAAAAACACTAAATAAATTTTAGGGCCAACAATTTGTGCTACGTTAATATAGACCCCATGTTAGTACCGTTTGATACAAAATAAAATAATATAAAATTTTACAAATATGTTTAAATATAAGTTTTAAAATTATAAAATTTAAATCTTTTACTTATTATATAAAATACGAAATATTAATTTTAATAATTTTATACAATTTAATATTATCCCATACACATCCACTGTGCCGTTACTATGGGGGTGTTTGGTTTACAGAAATTCTCTGAAAAATTCTAAAAATCTCTAAAAATTTTTAAAATTTATCTCACTGCACGCATTACGAACCCACAAATTATCTCATTTTATCTCACTTTTTAACACCCCAATCTGAATTTTGATCGGCTCGCGTGAAGGAGCGTTAGGGCAAACCCTTAACGCCGTTACCAAAGAACAGAATTTAACGGAGCAACATCGGCTCTATTCTCTTTATAAGCACGGAAACACTACTGGTGTCGGTTTGCTCGCCCCCCCTCTCGCCCCCAGCCCCACCTCTCTATCTCTCTCCCCCCTCGAGTCACTGGGGCTCGTCACTCTAATAGACCTCGAAAGCCCTAAAACCTTTATTTACCGCCGAATCTATTCCGTTCGGCTCAGGGAAACATCAAATCGTGTTCCATCGCCATTTCTGCAGATTTCAGGTGAGGGAGATCGATGGATATATATAGCTTTCGATTATAGTCATGGTTTTGTTCACATCTTTCTAATCTTTTATGCTCCTGGGTTTATGTGTATTCGCGTATGTTTCTCGATTTAATTATTATTTTCGATAGTATTGTGATTGTGACCTCGGCCTTGATTCTGTTATCTGCGAGTTTCTCGTAGTTTGTCGCTATGATTGTCTGATTTTGGATGCTACGCCTTCTATTTCTTTGTTTTAATGTCACATGTAATCGATTTTAGCTTTTTTTTTAATTTAATTTATTTTTTATATTTTATGTTGAAGCATTTATGGAATCAGTGTTGGGATTTGGTTTCCTATCCTATTATGGTTGATTGTAGATGTTAATGTTCACTATATATGTTCTTTTATAGCCTTCTGAAGTTTGTTACTTTATTTGTTGATTAATTTTCGGGTCCCTATATGCATGCTTCCTAAATTTTATGTCAGTTCACCTTGTATCAAAATAAAAACGTAATTTGTTTAATTTGTAACTGTTTTTGGGCATTGCATTTACATTTGTTAATGGGAATCAGATATTTAATCTGCATTTATGTTTTATGTTGACAATAATACATGTTTGAGAATTAGGAAGTCACAATTTTGATTGACATTTATGAGTTACTATTGTGTCTCTGCGCTTACTGGTCTGATCCCACATCAGACCGGATGGGGATCAAAGGGCCTATAGAAGTCCCGGTGGTTACTCTATTCTTCACCCATTGCGCCGGTCTTTTGGTTGGATCCCCAAAGTGGTATAAGAGCCTACCTGGCTGGGATTCTATACCACGTCAAGCACAGGAGGAAAAGAGCAGGTAAGGTGGTCCGTAGTGCGATGAGAGCATTACAGGATTTGTGTGACAATCCAACAATGGTCCCAGATGGGATATGGGGGGTGGGAGCTTATAAGTCTAGGTGGTTACTCGTGACGCTTACGTCTTTTGGTTGGACCTCTGAAGTGGTATAAGAGCCTACCTGGCTGGGATCCTATTCCACGTCAAGCGCAGGAGGAAAAGAGTAGGTAAGGTGGTCTGTATTGCGATGACAGTGTTACTGATTTTGTGTGACAATCCCACAATGGAGTTGGAAGTGCATATGGGGGTGGGGCTTTATAAATCTAGATGGTTACTTATGACACATATGTTCCATCCAAAATGGAACTTACCAAAATGTGGAATGGATTCGCCAAAAGAGCTTCACCTAAATGCAGTGTCTGCTTCCTGTAGCAATATAGAATAACAAACATATCTGTAAGAGACCCGGCTCAACTTAGCTCAACTCAACTTAGCATTTTTCCATGCGGTTGGCTACATGGATCCTTTTTCCTATGACACTTAGCCCATGATATTTTGTAGCTGATATTTTTATGCAATTTTGCTCTTATGACAGAAAGTTTTGGGAGGAGTTTGATCATCAGTTTTGGTTGTAACTATCCACTGTGGTGTCATAAATTCATTTGGTATATCAGTGGATTGAAAACTTTGCTACGCTATGCGATTGGATAATGATTCAGCTTATTGAATTTTGAGTTGTGGGCTTCCAATTTTATGCTTGCCTTAACATGACGTAATGGACAAAGATTGTTATGACGGCTATTGTCTCCTACTTGTCTAATGTCAAGCTTTTGCAACTATTTTTATTTCTTGCATTTGTAAGCTAATCTCTTTCCGACATGAATACTGCATGAAGTTCAGATCTAGATTGACATGATTACCGCACAAAATTTGGATCTATACTATTTCTCTAGCTTTATTTTTCATCCATTATTGCTCTATGAATAGAATTTGTATTACAATCTGTGGGCTGTTATAAAAAACATTATTGGGCAGTACATGTTCATTTTTTAACCCAGTGCGGGCTGTGCAGCTAATATAAGCCTTGTCTTCTTTCTCCTTTAGATCCTCGTTCATGTTTGGTGAGATTTGAAGGCATAGTTCCTGAACCGGCATGGGTTTTGATAACGAGTGCATACTAAATATTCAATCTCTTGCTGGGGAGTACTTTTGCCCAGTCTGTCGTCTACTTGTCTATCCAAATGAAGCCCTTCAGTCTCAGTGCACACATCTGTATTGCAAGCCTTGTTTGACATATGTTGTGGGCACCACCAGGGCATGCCCCTATGATGGATATTTGGTGACAGAAGCAGACTCAAAGGTTAAGTTTACTGTTTACGTTATCATTTATTTGACTCGCTGGCCTGCTTAAGTTTTATCTTTCTACTCTAAACTTATTTATTAACCCTTCCTGCAGCCACTTGTAGAATCAAACAAAGCTTTGGCAGAAACTATTGGCAAAATTGCAGTTCATTGTCTCTATCACAGGAGTGGATGCCAGTGGCAGGGTCCTTTATCTGAGTGCACTTCCCACTGTTCTGGATGTGCTTTTGGAAATTCCCCAGTTGTATGCAACCGGTGTGGGACCCAAATTGTGCATCGTCAAGTGCAGGAACATGCACAGAACTGCCCTGTGAGTGATCAAGGCCCACACACCTTGTGTATTTTATACAATTTTCTTATTATGTTTTGTGGGTTAATAGTTCTTCTTTGTATTTTCTTGTTTGTATTTTTAAACTACAGGGTGTGCAGCCTCAGGCATCACAAGTAGAAGGCGTGCAGGATGCCACAGCCACAGCTACGGCCACGGTCTCGGCCTCGTCAATTAATGCCGAACAAACCCAGACTGCTAATCAATCTGGATTGTCTACTTCTCAGGCCAAAACTTCACAAACTGTAACTGCCCCACCAACTGGACAGGTTTCCAATCAGCAAGCTAATGCAAATTCTCAGGCTCAGGCTGTGGCTCCAGCTGCTGTGCCAACTCCAGAGCAATGGTATCAGCAACAGTACCAGCAGTACTATCATCAGTTTCCGGGATACGACCCTTATCAGCAGCCTTATCAAAATTATTACCAGCAACAGGCTATTCAGCAATACCAGCAGCACCCCCAACATGTGCAGGGGCAGCATCAACCTCAGGTTTATACCCAGTCCCAACCCCATCCTCAGTCTCAACCACCGGTTCAGCCCCAGCCTCAGCCCCAAATACAACCACCACTCATTCAGCCTCATGTGCAGCCTCAACCTCAGCATGTTCCAGTAGCAGTGCAGGGTTCTGTCAACCCACCACACCAACTTAACCCTACAGTGCAACCCCATGCTCAAATGCAGTCACAGGCTCACCCATTGATGCATGGGCAACCCCAACCCCAGTCATACAGTCAAGGTCTGCCCCATGCGCAGCCCAATCCAGTTCAGCCTCATCAACAGCAACACACACAGATGCCCCTATATCAGCAGCCCCAATCTCAGCCACAGCCACAAATTCAGCCACACCCACCGCCACCGCCACAAATTCAGCCTCAGCCTCAGCCTCAGCATCCTCTTCCACAACTGCAGCCACAACCTCACCTCCAATCCCAGCCACAAGCACAGCTTCAACCTCCCCCCCATCCTCGCCCCCAGCTTCAGCCACCACCCCAGGCCAACCAGCCCCCAAATCCAGGTGCCCAGTCTCAGGCGCAACACCTACCAGCCCATGCAGTAACAGGTCATCAAGCTTATCCACAACCTCAGGCTCACCAGCAAATGCAGTTGGGAGCCCAGCAACCCCCTCATTTGCATCCGCAGGTTGGGCCTTTGCCTCATCCCCCTGTCCAAATGCACGGCCAATTCCCTCAGCAACCGCCTCAGATGCGTCCACCCCAATCTCATGCTCCCATGCCAAATCAGCAACAGCCTGTTATGTTACCATCGCAGGGTCAGGTCCCAAGCATCCCTCCGGCTCAACAACCAGTTCATCTACATTCTCATCAACCTGGTCTTTCAGGCCCCCCGCGACCTGTTATGCAGCAGCCATTGCAGCAACCAGTGCCCCAACAATATTTGCAACATCAACAGTCATTTCCTGTGCAAACGTCTGGTCCAGTTCAGAATCAATTATATCCCTATGGCCATTATGCACAGCAGCAGCCCATGCAGTCTCAGGTCCGCCCCCAAGGTCCGCTTCATTCTGTGCAACAAAATTCGCAGGCCTATATGTCATCACAGCAAAATGCTGCACTTTCACATGGCTTGCCACCCCACCAGCCTCAAAATTATGGTGCAAGACCAATGATGCCAAGTCATGGGGCACATCCACAATCCTTTCCTAACTCTTCTGCTGGATTTGCTAGTGCATCTCAAGTCAGGCCAACGATGCCTGGTGCAAACCAGGCACTGACAAATCAAAATTATCCGCAGAGGACTAATAACCAGCTGCCATTGTCTTCTGAACAACAAACTGTGCAATCTGGTTTGACCTCAAAATCTATGGTACATGAGAGGCAAGTTGATCATATACCAGAGAAAAGTGATGATAAAAAAGACGGATCACCTTCTCAGAAATCTGCCCAAAAAGAACCAAACGATTTGGTTTCAATATCTGGTATTGGAGTTGATTCAGTTCAGGGAAAAAATCTCAACCCTGATACAGATTTGAATTCAATAGATGCTGTAGAGAAAGCTGTGGGTGGAGAGGAAGATGAGAATAGTCAGGTTGATGTGCAAGGCAGGGATACAGACTCTGAGTTGCATGCAGAAGGTAATGCTTCTGCTGATCCTGCAGTTAAGCAAGTGGTTAAGAAAGAGGGTCATGAGAGTTGGTTGGAGTCTTCACCTGGTGGTATATCCATTGAAAATGTAGCTGTGGAACACAAAGGTGCAAGTGTTGTGCTTCAACAAGGGGAGCAATCCATTGCAGGTGATACTTCATTGGAACAAGCAGAACCTTTGAAGGAGCAGGGTGGGAAGTTGCCAAAAGATGAAATAGATGGCTCACAAGCTATTCCTCTGGCTGCAGCCTATATCTCTGAGAGTACTGCTCAGTCTCAGATTCCTCGTACTGGTAGAGATGGTTTGCAGCTGGGTTCTCAGCAAAGAAATTTGAGTCAATCCCAGCCTACGACAGAAGGTCCTGGAGTCGATGAATTTAGGAGCTTCTCTCATGGTCAGGTATTGGGCAAGGGCTTTGCGCATCCTGCTCAACCATTTCAACCAACCGATCAGAGCAGGCATCAGCATATACCAATGCATTATGGACCATCTGCTCATCAGCAATTCCCTTCTGGAGCTGCAGTGGTACAATCAGCACTTCCTCCTGGACCCTCTTATCATGCACAAGTTCCAGGGCAACCCACTAACATGTTAAGGCCGCAAGGTCCTGGACATTTGCCTATGCCAGGACCACCTTTGAACCCACCTGATCATTTCCAGCAGCCTCATGGTTCATTCCATCCTGAAATTGCATCAGGTGGTGTACCTGGTCCAAGCTCAGCTTCGTTTGGCAGGGGACCTAGTAATTTTGGTCCTCCTGAGAGAACTTTTGATCCTCAATCTGTTACTCCTCAGGGACATCCTATGCCTCCTTTACAATCTGGGCTTCCCAGGATTTCTCAAGGTGAACCTCTTGGCTCTTCCAACTCATTTGGTGGAATTATGGGGAGGGTGCCACCACATGGCCCTGAAGGGAAGATTGGTCAGCAGAATTCTATTAATCCAATGGAAAGTGAAGTCTTTTTGGACACAAGGTCCCGTCACTTGGATGGCAGAAGACCAGATTCCTATTTGCTAGGCTCTTCAGAGAGGGCTCCATATGGGCACACTCCCAGTACTGAATCAAATGTGATGAGGATGAATGGCCCTCCAGTTAATGAATCCTTGGCACCTGGTTTGCGGGATGAAAGGTTCAAGTGCCTGCCAGAAGAGGGTTTGAATCACTTCCCGATGGAACCAGCTTCGCACATTAACCGAGGTGAGCTTGAAGAAATCTGAATTAATTTCCTAGGAACCCTTTTTGGGATTTTGATCCTGTTCCTGATTTTGGGATTTCATTTTCCTCATCAAAGCCTAATTATAGTGGATATTATCATTTTTCTGTTGATGCAGTATCAAGGCCTCTTGACAAGGCACCTCTTGGATTCAACTATGATGCTGGATTGAAGTTAGAGCCAGGTGCTGGTGGTGCTCCTGGATTTTTGCCTCCCCATCATCCTGGTGGTTACAAAGATACTGGAGATAGAGCACGACTAGCTGGTCCTGATGGGAACTTTGGTAGAGCTGATTCTGCTCATATCCGTCCAGATTTTCTTGGACCTATTCCTGGATTTGGTCGTCATCATATGGACAGGTTGACTCCTAGAAGCCCAGGTAGAGAATATCAGGGCTTCCCAACTCATGATTTTGGAGGTCTCCCACGTAACCAGTCAGGCCTAGATGATATTGATGGGCGGGAATCACGTCCATTTGGTAAAGGACCTAGATCCTTCAACTTTCCTCCAGATCGGGTTGGTAGCTCATTTCATGAAAGTAGGTTTCCTCGTTTGTCTGGCCACTTGCCAAGAGGTGAGCTTGATGGGCCAGGGGATCTGCGTGGCAGTGATTTAATTGGGCAAGATATCATCCCTAGCCATTTAAGGGGCGAATTTTTGGGCCCTCGGAACTTACCTGGTCATTTACTTTATAGTGAGCCTGCTTGTTTTGGTGGGTTTCCTGGCCATGGACGTATGGAGGAACGAGCTGGTCCTGGAAATTTCTTGCATCATTTACCTCTGGGTGAACCGTTTGGAGGTAACAAGTCAGTTCATCCGCGTCTTGGTGAGCCTGGATTTAGGAGCAGTTATTCCCTTACAGTAAGTGCTGTCAACATTTCTGCGAATTATGTTCTCCTCTCTCTGTGGCTGTGTCTATCTGTTTTATATGGATATTATTTACGGCATGCAAGTCTGTTACATGCAGAATTATTGGTCTGTTAATGTATGTGAAACTGTGAATATATTGTGTCTTTTTGATTGCATGCATATCCTTAGGGTGGCACGGATCCTTTTGACAATTCAAGGAAGCGGAAGCCAGCAAGCATGGGAATGTGCCGCATCTGTAAAGTTGATTGTGAATCTGTAGAAGGGTTGGAGCTGCATTCACAAACAAGGGAACACCAAAAGATGGCTATGGATATGGTTATAAGCATAAAGCAGCAGAATGCAAAGAAGCTGAAGTAAGTTGTTGTGTATGTCAAACTGGGTGTTTAGAATTTAAGAACTTATTAAAAGAAGTGTTGCAAATTTTAGAAACCTGACCAATTCTTTTGCCTTTTTTAAGAACTTCCAACAATCATTCTACACTTGAGGAGCCGAGTAAGTCAAGAAGTACTGGTTATGACGTTCGTGCCAACAAGCCTTGAGTCGTCATCCCGTGTTGGAAGATAAAGCATTTCACTTTTGATTTGGGATTGAAGTTGTGTCCCGGTATTGTTTTTAGCAATATTGGTGATTCATCTTTCTCTGTCTGTCCTCATTCCGGGTGGTTCATGCTAGTTTTGATTTTTCAGGTTGCTGTTCTTTTAGTGGAGATGGTATTTTGGAACTGAAGTTTCAGTTGCAGTTAAGTTTGTTTTTGTTTTTTTGTTTTTTTTTGATGTGACATGGTTTAGTATTGGAATATTTGAAGTCTAGTCTAATTAGTACTTTTGTTAAAAGTGTATATGCACCATCTGTTATTTGAGCAGTTTTTCTTGTAGATGCTATGATGGGGCTATAATTTTTGGGTGCATGCCAGGGATATGGAACAACAGTATATTGTCATATATCTGCAAATGTTGCTTGTTACTGGCTTACGTGGTTTTTGCTTGGAGCTTTTATGTTATTCTATTCCCCTCTATCCGGTGCCAAAATTGGGATTAGATTTTTGTCACCTTTCCTCTCCTTCTGTGTCAGTTCACCTGTTCGGACATTGAAATTGTCATGTTTCCAGTTAGGACTGCGAGATGAGGAGAAATTTTGTCCTCCCTCTTCTTCTCACTCTTCATGGAGAATTTTTCTCTGTCTGGAAAATATATTTAGGACTGCTGTTTATGCCATTCCCTCATAGAAAATAGAGTCAACCCCCCATTGCGACATTTTGCAACCCCTTTTAACTGTGGAAAATATATTTTGGACTAATGTCGGAGTATGCCATTCGCTCGTAGAAAATAGAATCAACCACCCATTGTGCCATTTTGCAACCCCTTTTAACTGTTGGAATGCCTTTGTATTTCTACATTATCCACCAAATTTGTTCTCTTTATGGATGGTTCCATTTATTCATATTCATACTCTCAACCATGTTTGCAGTACCGAAAATTAAACCGCAAGGGGTACTTTCTAAAGTGGCTCAGATTTTATTATTACTTTAAATAAACCAGTTCAATTTTTGTATATGGGGGAAAGAAAAAGATTTAGGATGGCAGTGACTTGACATATTGAGCGTGATCTTTTGAAAGAGAAGTGCGCTCTTAACTTTGCTAAAAGCCGGTGAGTTGTCTGTGGATTTTGTTGTCAAATATCTTTTTTAAGTAGTAGTAGTTCTACTTATCCAAAAAAAAAGGAAAATGATGGGAAAAAAATGAATGATCTTTTCCATCATTAGGTTTTTAAATAGGATGAGGGTTTGCAATATGCAAGGCAGGGTGATGAGTTACATAGTTATGTACTTTACCTTTATAATTTATAGGATCGTAATTTGTTCAACATTTCATTTAGAATGAAGATTCTTTGCCACGTACATTTATTATTTGACACAAATACGAACATGTGGGTTAGGATCTCTAGGGGACCTCTAGTATTAAAGAAAAAATTGTCTTTCGCCCCCTAATCCATTTATAACCAATGGGTGCCAAATGCTGGTGGAATATGATATCCCGTTCAACGAATTTTTTTCAAAAGCCTTGCTTGGTGGCATATCTACCTTGTGTAAATGTCCAATATTTGTTTTGCACGAATATGCTACCATTGGGCTACGTCTGTTTAGATTGATACACTAACTTATAATGTATTGGTTGTAAGATGATTTCATGTGGTTTGAGTTTAGAACATTTATCTTTTTGAATTATTCTATTTTCTCCCACGGAATTGAATTTGATGTACCTTAGCAGTAGATGTTTATATTCATCCGCACCTAGTATTTGTAATGGTTTTTGTTTCAAGGGAGGTTTCATGCTTTAATAAATTTAGTGGAATGAAGCGTGTCAACAATTTGATAACTTGAACATTATAGTTACATCCTAAAAATTAAGGGGGCATGCTGAAAATAATTGGATGACTAAAAGTCATGGAAGAGAAACAAGGACAACGTTGGAATAAAATGCCAGATGCAAGTTCAACGAGCGGTTGATCACTTGTCATTTTTTACCTTTACGAGGTAACTTTGAAGTATGTTTCTGTAATTGGGTTGTGTGACTGACATAATGTGTTCTTGAGTTCAGATTAGCTTCTATGGTCATCAACTCATTGGTATCTTTTATTTTTATTTATTTATTTATTATTAGTATTATGACTATATGTATATATTTTTTTCTCCCTTTTAGAGATTACCATAATTGACTGGTCTGGAATATTTATCAATTATGATGGTCAATCCAGATCTTCCACAAATGCTAGGTGTTAGGCCATTAATTGCCTATGCTTCTTGCATGGATGTATAACATTAGATTAGTAAACTATGTTTTGAAGGAAATGCAGCTTTTCTGGCTTAGTCTGAACAGAAACCCTGTTTTCATCTTTGGTGCATGCTCGCTTGAATTGCATTCACTTTCCACCAAAACTCTTGCCCTCTGGCATTGTGTGTGGTCAAGTAATTTGAAACATTATGTGGAAGTCTTAGGCGAAGCAAAATCCAGATCAATTATCTTTTTCAGAAAAAAAAATTAGTACATTGCTGTGGATAATGTGTGGTTGTTGTAACTTGTAAGCCTGCCTCAATGAGAGTATTCATCATATAACTTGCAAGCTAATTGTGAAGTATAGTTGTTTTTGAGACGGATAACTGTCGAACTCAGCCTAAAATTCTTGGTTAGTTATGCTTTTTTTTAATAATTGGATAGACATGGTACTGGTGAAACTATATAAACTAGTTATCATCACACACTTACAAACAGAGGTCAACAAGGAAAATATGTAGAATCAAACATATGGGAATCAGATATTGGGATAGGGTCTGGTGAGAATAGTTATATACGTACATTTGAAGTCAATTGTGTGTTGCTATTCTAGTTTTTGATGATCCCAAATTTGTATGTCGGCATAAACACAAATAGACATGTTCTGAACACATCCCTGTCAACCTGACTTGTCACCCCTACTTTTAAATATAATCGATCTTACGAACTGAGTAAATAATGAGCTAAGCTTGATTATAGTATGCGCTTGAGAGGCTATTGAGTGGAATCCCCATGTGTTTGGATTCAGTTTGAACTTACTTATAAACCTTAAGATTTTTTGAATTTGGTTCATTTGCTTTTGAGCTTGATTTATCCAAAAATCAAATCAGGCTTGAGTCAGGACCTAGTGGTTCGACTCATTCTACGCCCCTATCAGTAGGGAAGTTTCTGGAATTGTCAGGCCTTTGTGAGTTGTGTTTAGCTAGCCTTATGCCGTAGTTGAACGGGAAAGGAACTAAATATAAATGGACCATATGTTGGTTTTCCAACATGCCCTAAATGAATGTTCCAATCCACAACTCTTTTATTCAACTTTTTTTAACTTTTCCCCTTAACTCATAAGAAACCGAAAACAGTAAACGACCCATAAGATAGTAAATGACGCCTGGACCATTATGGCTGCCCATGTCCAGCATTCCCTAAAATAGCTAAAATAGGTGTTATTCATGAAAAACTATTGAACATAAATAATGTTGTTCGCCTACCTCATGCTTTGATCATTACAACACATTTAACACCTTCAGGATAGGATTTACTCATAACGTTCTGGTTTCCTACTAGTGTCTTAGAGCGATTATCTTTTATGGCATTGGTAAAAAAGTGAAGTTGATTCTTGTATTTTTATTAGTACATTCTGTTTGTAGTAGTAGAGTGAAATTAAGGTTAAATTTTCAATTTATCATGATTAACTTAAATTGTTGAGGTTGGTCTTTGAAGTTGATTTTCTTTTCGGTTGAAATTTTTCTATAATAGATCTTTACAATTCAACGTGTCTTTTTTCGGCGAAGCAGACGACATAAAGGCTGAAAGTTCAGCAGAAAGGTTTACTCGCAAATTTTTTGTATGGTAAGAATACGTTCATTGCACAAATTTTGTTTGCTAGCAAAATTTTCCATGCATTTTTTGTGGTTGTGAATTAGGTTGTTTGGAAATAGTTATAATGTTTCAAGATATCTTGATGACTTGGCATTTGATTGTTGGAATTTTAGGCTGATTTTCGTTGTCTGAGGAAATTTTGGACAGTATTTGCCGTTGATCGATGTGATTCCTTAGGTTAATTGCCACAACTCAGTATTGGTTTTGACTGCCTCCTACCCAGTGCATGTTAGACAATTGGATTCTCTCCCCTCTATTGCATCTGGTTCCGTATGTGTGTGGTTGCTAGCCAACTTGTAAGATGCATTCTGAATTATAAACTATTATTTCACGTAGGAACTCCTGCAGCAGACCATTTCCATCTTTTTGAAGTTTTTTTTTTTTTGGGGGGGGGGGGGGTTTGTTTGTTTGTTGTTAGAAATT
>JAVXUM010000011.1:2120583-2131071 GCA_035590655.1 Pouteria glomerata | reverse complement strand
TCATTTTATCCTAATTTTTGTTTGAGTTAAAATGTATTTGTAGTTATTTATCATAGGTCTCTTAGTTTCTATCTTAATTACTACATTTAATTTATTGTAATTAATTTAGTGCAACAACGCACATGGTTCTAAACTAGTGTAGTATACTAATAATATTATAAAATGAAAAAAAAATCTTCAAAAAAAAATAACAAATGAAATAGTTGTAACATATTACTTGAAAAAAATTATAAATATTTGACAAAATTAGACAAAAATTACTTAATTTTAAAAATTGGTAAAATCGCCTATAAAATCGAGATTTTACTGATTTTACATCCCAAAATCGAGATTTTACCTATTTTATCTCTATTAAGATTTTACATAAAATTGAACAAGTTTTCCCACTCTAAAATCGTAAAATTATAAGCTTTTAAGATTTAAAATTGGGATTTTAACAACATTGTTTCTATTTACTCAATTGCAGTTGATGAAGCATTTTGTTTATTAGAAATAACAAATCTATCAAGAGCTCTTTTTCCACATTGAATGATTTTTTCTATTTTCCTCTTTTTTCCCAATTTCTCATCATTTCATTGGAAGCTTGAATACTACTATGAATCCCATCATAATTCTCATTTAGTTTCGTTCTTTCAATGTAATCTTCTGGTTCTATTTCTAATGATTATTATGTTCCTATTTACTCAATTGCAGCTGAAGAAGCATTTTGTTTATTAGAAATAACAAATCTATTAAGATCTATTTTTCTATTTTGAATAATTTTTTCTATTTTCCTCTTTTTTCCCAGTTTTCCGTATCCCTATTCATATTTTCCATCAGACATTTTAAATTAGGAAAATTTTAACACACTAAAATATAGAAGGTCTAAGGAAAAAAAAAATTAAAATATAGTTAAAAATCATAAAACATAGCTTTGCAATGGAAAGTTTCAATATAATTAGAAGAAGATTGTAACATGTAGAAGCAAATTTTTGCTCTTGAAAGACTTCTTGTTCTTATATGTTAGTTCCCCTTTAGAGTTAGAAAGAAGAGAAGTGCGTTTATTTTTTCTAGTGTGAAAAATGATTTTTGGTTTCCATTAGTTGTCAATCTTAATTAGGGCCTGGAATTAGGACTCTTAAGACTTTAGCATTCGGATTTTTATCAGTGTTGGTGAGATTTCAATTCCAGTTGGCTTCTTAAAAGTTTTTGTAGGAGACTTTTAAGAGATCCCTAACTTTTAATAGTTAGTTTGTCATTGTGAGATCTCTAATTTAAGTATTAAGTTATTATAGGAGAGTAGGATACTTTACCTTTCTTTTTTGTGAGATCTCTATTTTAAATAGGTTCTTAAAGAGTTATTATAGGAAAAATTAAGAGTCATATATCCTATTATAACACAAAAAAAATAGTATTAATATATTAAAAGAAGTTCAAAAAATTGGGAGCCTTCTTATTTTCCAGAGCATCAGGCAGTTCTCTAAACTGCCTAGGCATTGAGTCAGCAATGCATAAGAGCAACATCGGAACTACTGCATGCATATAAGCACTGACAAGTAAAATTATCATCTTTGGACCGTCACTGACCTTGATGGAAAGAATTTCAGCTGCATAAGGCTCTGGAACAATCTCATTTCCTCCATCTCTCTTAGCTTCTGACAAGCCTCTCTGTTTCTCCACGCCATTCAATGATAGGACACTAACCTGTTCTGTTCTCAACTGATCTAGCATATTGCGAAGCTCCTCATTCTGCTTAAGGCAATCTTTCACCTAAAGGAATGATTTCATTCATATAATTACTTCAAGTAAAGAAAGAGTCCATTCAACTTCCATGAAACTTCTAGAGGTGCTTAAAAGGATCTCCTTTCAACTACGATTAACTATTTTCCTCGAATCAAAGATTTAATACAAATTATTCAGATCTGTCTAAGAGCAATAGAACATTAGAGGTAAAATTTCCTTCTCTGCAGACAAGAGGGGTTATTTGATTAACTATTCGTCCTTAAAACTTCCTAGATCCCCACAATGAAGTTCTCTTCTGAGAACATTGTGAGACATCATCTTTTAGATGTTCACGGTGGCCTCCACTTCTACATTATAAGCTTTCACTGTACCACAAAATTCCAGTGGGACATGTACACCAAGACACGGATATGTTTTTCATGCAATGGTGCAACTTTTCCAGGGGTTTAAATATGAGGGGTGGGAAATAATATAGTCAATCACTAACATAATGATTAAAACTAATCAGTCAAACAATAATTGAAAAACAGGAATGGAATAACATGGAAAGCGTGCACAAAGGAAAAAGAACTTTATGCTTTCTTGTTAATTTGACAAGTCAATCTGATTACTATGTGAACTCAAAACTAAATGAAGACCAAACAACCAGTAACTTTTGTGTCCATATCTAGCATATAAATCTAAAACCACAAATCTGAACACTAAACCAAATTAATTGCCAAAAGTTAATAAAAACTCCCTTGGATCGCCTAAGGATCAGTTAAGGGGGAAGGAATAAGACAGAAATGTAAAATTCCTCAAACCTGAAAAAATGCCCAAAAGCAATTGAAAGACTATAAATCTGCAAACAGGATCTGTCAAACTTCAAACACTAATAAGTACCTGATTCTCCCAGTGCACTACTACACCCATTGCCTCTTGATAAGCGGATGAAAGGTTAGAATTTTCCTCAAAAAGCCTCTCTATCTCTGAAGATTGAGAATCAATCTGCCAACAAGATTAAGTGGCAAACCAAAAAAATTCAATTCCAGGCCACTGATATTGGATGAAGGGAGTGGAGTAGGTCAAGAGCTCTAGAGCATTAGTTCTCATTGAAGGTGGGGATAACTCTAGTATAAAATATATATATATTGAATAAAAAAAGTCAGAAGTGTATTACCTCCACTAGCAGTTTCTGTCTGCTGCTCTCCAATCGCTCAACCATTACGGCCATATCATGCAATTGCTCCTCAATTCTCTCCTTCTCTTCCTGCCAAGAAAAGGAAACAAATTAGAAGGATGAGAACAATAAGTCCTAAATCTCAGGCCTATCAACTTTAATATCATACTAAGAATCACTTAATACCAAACTTTGAGGGTTTTTGCTCATAAACAATGCCATAAATTGCTGTTTCAACTGGATGTTCACTTTTTGTCAATAGATGAGTAATACAGAAAACATGCACACATCTAGTCTAACTTTGGTAAAAAATAATGAAAAGAAAAGAAAAGAAAAACTGCAACTCAAATGTGTGTGCAAATTTAAGTTTTCTAGCAAATAGCTGGTTGATGTATACAAAGGGTTGTGGTTAAGAGGTTGTCATGTCTATAAAGGCTACTGCTCGATGTGATCCGCTCAAGTTCAAGGACGATTATCATAGACCTAATATTTAGCCTTTTGCAGAAAATGTACTCCCTCAAACTCCGGTTTGACTTAAATACTAACGCCTCCTGTCAATATTATCAACCAAATACTGAAACTCACCACTGAAAATGCATTCTGAGCAGCTGTCTCCGAAACCATTTCTGCATTGTGCAAGATAGGATCATTATTCAAGAAAAAAAATAGGGGAGTGGGGTTGGAGTGTTTACAGCTAGCCAAGAGAAACAATTAGCCGAAAGCTAGTGCTCTAGCCCTTAGACTGAATGAATTAGTCATAAAGTATAGCATAATCCAGCTAATGCAAATCAATGTCAGCAGAAAATAAGAATTGACACTTAAAAAACATTGAAGGTAGATCGTGTTTTTGAAGTAAAAGTATCATATAATTTGTTTTGGGAAATGACGGTTCAGCCGTATAAAATATATTGTAAAGAAATTCAAAACCCAAACCTCCTCCAAAAATAAACAAATAAATTTGCAGACATATACACATATACACATGGCACATGACCTTATTTAATGTGTAAAAGCAATACTTCAAGAAATACTATATTAGCATAATTTGTATGGGCAATATTGTTGAAATCCTATTGCTGCAATTGATTTTACAGAAGTTGAATGAAATCATCAGAAGTCCTTCAAAGGATTCATGCTATCATAAACACCATAAAGCTATAAAGCAAACAGCCAAACCATGTGAGTGATCAAGATGCAAGAAATATAAAAATTGAATGAGAGGTCCTAGATGCAAGCATCACCTCAAACAACAAAATAGGCACCAACAGGTGACAATAAGCCAGCCTCACAACCTACCCTCCCAACATTCAAGTAGCATCTGACTTGAAATGAACTTTCCTTCTTCAATGAGTCAGACCTATGGCTAATATAGTTCTTAGCTACGCAAAGGGCAGCTGCATGGACCCAGAATTCCATATTGATAAGTTACATATTGTTTTCAACATAAAATTCATGATGGATCTAAAAAAACATATGGATTAGGTTGTTGAGAACTAAATCTCCTTTTTCCCATTGATGACGTAAGTATTTATAGCTGCAAGGTGATTGGGATACCTGAGGACCTTTTGGAGATAACGTCAAGTTTCCCTTCCAACTCTAGCTTTTCAGAGATGAGAACGGAGACCCGGGCTTGTTCCTCAGCCAAACGTAGCTGCTCTTGCTCCCTCAGAAGTGTTAATTGCTATCATTTAAAACAGCAGTGGGACATATCTCAATGGATATTTCAATAGTCAAAAGCAAAAGTTTTCAAAAGAAGACAAGGAATTCCAACCTCTATCTGGGATTTCAAACTAGCTAGCTCTTTTTCCATGGATTGTATGTGATCTGGCGAAATCCCTATTGCGCTTATGCTCCCAAGGGCACCATTTATTGCTTGTTGTTGTATTGAATTTAATTCTGCTCTCAGTGCTGCCGCATCTTCCTCTGCCTATAGTCAGAGAATAATAAGCATGACATTATGATTGGCATGCTTTGAAAACTCCAATATAAAAACTACTTGCATACATGGTATTGTTCTTCTTCAGCTTCCTTTAAACGTTTCTTAACTGTGCGAAGTTGGGCTGAGAGATCCTCCTACGCTAAAATGTCAGAGTTCAATGGTGAAACATAGAGAAAGAAATGCCATGTCAGATAACCACAACACTAATATTCAGATGGTGTGTACCCGTGCAACAACTGCGGCATCTTTTTCCATTAAAACATCTTTGAGAGCTTTTCTCAAGGATGGTACAGTATTATGTTCCTGGAAATTTCATTTGTTTTTAAAGGAGGGAATCAGCATAATTACAAAAATAAATGCAAACAGGAAAAGTTATAAAACTTAATTGTGGTTCAAATGCACCATGCAATGTAACACATAAGTGGCAGAGCAAATGTCATGCATAGTAATTATATGCACACATATAATAATGATAAAAATGAAACAAAATAATTAGTCAACCAAAAATTTGAAAATATGGTCCTTGGTTCAGTGCTTCACACAAGGATTTGGAATTTGAATTGAACTTCTCATCAAAAATTAAGAGTGATAATTTTTAAATTGAAAACCATCGATAATTTTATCATTTTAAATTAAGGTCCCATTTGCTAAAAACAAATATTTTAGGTTACCCAAGGCACGCCAAAAGTTTCCAAACCAAACAAGCAATCAAATACACGAAAGAGAAGCATGAAAAAGTTCATTTACGAAAAGGAGGCTTAACTTGACTCTCTGAATATGTCTTTCCTCTGTTCGGCCGAGGAACAAAAGGAGGAATCTGCCAGAGGAAGGGCTCGGAACCAGATTTGAACTGGTGACACGAATTGAGTGTTTACTGTTTACCTTTTGATTTAATGATATTACAAATTTGTTTGCACATTTTTCTTGTATGATGAAATAATAATATTAATTTGATTCTTTCCAACAAAAAGAAAAAGAAAAAGTTCATTTGATGATGTGAACTTAACACAGATGTACTCTTAAGTCCATGCACCTTATAATCAACCCAAACAAGCAATAGGAAACAGAAAAGAGAAAGATGTAAAACTTCACTTGATGCTGTAAGCTTGACATTAAATATCCTTTGTAGTGGGTTCAAGTCCTCCCAAGGAAGTCTAATTGTTCATTCCGCAATTGATAAATCAAGGTTATAATCCACCAATAAATAACACAGTTTGAGTTTCCTTTCAGTGGGGAATGAACCATAACATTGAAGGCTTTGCCTTACCAGATCATTTAAACGCTTTTGAAGCATGACATTCTCTGCCTCCCTTGTCTGAAGCTGGACGCAGAAAAAGCAAAAGAAATCAGCCAGATAATCACTAAAGAAGGTCAGTATGGAAATCTATATTTGTTGAGCCACAATACCTTTGAGATTAATATATTGTTTTCATCTTCCAATTCTGAGCTCTTTTTCTGCAGGACTTTTAGCTGAGATACTAAACCGCTAACATCATGCTGCAATGGTTCTTGCAAAATTATCGGAATGTATTGACAAATGAAAAAAGAAAAATATTCATGAATAGGCCTTGTAAGTCTAAAATTAAATCAAAGCTCCCAGAGTGTTTCGGGGTATTTGTATTGTTCTTGGCAATGTTTCTAAAAAATCACTTGACATTAACACTAAATAAACAAACAAATAAAGAAAAGACAACTCATTCAGAAAGAGCTACCAATTCGAGCCGTTATGACCTGATAATCCCTCAGATATATTTATATGCGCGCGCGCGCGCACACACACACACATAGAGAGAGAGAGAGAGAGAGAGAGAGAGAGAGAGAGAGAGAGCACGTATGATACCTCTGAGAGTCGAGTTCCGCTCTCTGATTTTTTCATTCCTAGAGCATCTGTTGGTGGGAAGCATAAGAATAATAACGATAACACTAATCAAAACCAAAAGCAAACGAAGAGAGAAGAAATCTTTGATGTCCACAATAGTAATGAATAAATATATATAGTTTTCAAAAACTTTAAATACGGAGGAGAGAAAGATACCAGTGGAATTCGAAACTCTGGTTAGATCGGGTCCAGATGACGCCTTGCTTAATCTCTCTGCAGCTCTCTTTTGACGAATTTCTTCCAACTGCGCATGAAATAATAAAATCGATTGCGGAGATTATATTCATCAGAAGCAGGTTACACACAGGAAGATATACATATATGTAAGAGGATAAAGAAGAATTGAGAAGAAATTTGCACCGTTCGTCGACCTAGAGAAGCGTGATGCGCTTCCATTCCCCCGCAAACGGTGTCTTTGCCTTCACAGACGGGTCGATTTGACGTTTCCTGGGCAGCGAGCGAGAGAGATCTTCCCTATAAATTTTTTGCGATTGTCGCCCACTGTCGACCGACTTATCAACCAAACCACGGCCGGAGGCTGAAGACGGACACGATTTGGTTGACTTGGTCTTTTTTGTCTGAGAAAGTAGCGGAAACGGTCATATACTGGGCCTAATTGAACGTCCAGCTCATTATTTTTAAATGTCATTGAAGGTCCAGCTAATTATGTTTACATTCATTTAAATATTTTTAGTAAAACTTCTAACGTCAGCTTGTCTGGGTGGTGTAGTCGGTTATCACGCTAGTCTCACACACTAGAGGTCCCCGGTTCGAACCCGGGCTCAGACATCTTATCTTTTCTCCTGGCCATCTCCTCTTTCTTTTTCTCTTTTCTTCTTTTTGTGATTGTTGTTTTCCCCCCAGTTTTATTTAAGAAAAAAAAAAAAAGATATTTGTTTTTCTTGTTACATTTTCTCTCTCGCTGGCTCGCGCCTTCTTCTTTTTTTTTACTCTTTATCCCTTACCAAACTCAAATGACATCTGAAATTATTAATTCTTTTTCTTACATCTTCTTTGTGTTTCTCTTAGTTTTTTATTTCATTATTTATAATAATTATTTTAATTATTTTGCTGTTTCTTAATTACATGCTCGGGGACGACCTACATACTGATAATTGTCCCCTTTATTTTATTTCAATTGAATAAAAAAAAATTTAAATATTTAGCACTGGTATTCTCCCTTTAACCACTCTCATCTAATATAAAGTACTTGTATAACGGCACTCGTTACTCACGTTAAAATAATTTTAAATTTTTAAAAAATTATTCCTGTAAATTTTATTGCACTATTATAACTATTCTTAAAAAAAATAATTTTATTATAAAAATTATTTTTTTTCTTAATCAACCACCTGCAAAATACATGCCCCTAATTGCTTCTAATTAACCCAAAAAGAGAGAGACAAATCATAGAGACTAACGTAACTTAATTATGTCAACTCCATGACATTGAATTAGTGACTGTTGAATTTTAATTTAATAGTTGAGATACATTAATATTATTTTAATTCAAAGTAAATATCAATGCATCTAAATTATTAAATGTAAAATCAACAATTTTAATTACAAATCATAGAGTAATACTATATCAACTTCTCCAAATCCAATTAACCCACCATTGGTCACATCCTTTTTTGAATTTCAATTTGTTTAAGGTATTTTTAGTTTTACTATTGCTAACCTAAACTTTATAGCTTATGATGTATCATTTTTCAAATCACTTTGCTTAACATTATCTTAGAATCTTGGGTCCTAAGTGATTAACGTGTTTCATTTAAAAAGATCATAGTAGCTCTATTTGAAAAAACTCTAAAAAATGGTAAAAAGTACTAAAAAATTCTAAAAATTATTTACTTTTTATTTTACTGTACGAATTATAAACTCACAGCTTATCTTACTTTTTATTACTTTAAACGTACCCAGTATAATATTATCTGTTTTGAATTTTATCTCTTACAATATTACTTTTTGGATGCTTAGACAAACACCATAATAAAAGTCTTATAATAAGTGGATCACTAAACTCTCATAGATAATACATTCCCTTTTCAAACCCGCGTAACGTGAGAGAGAAAATATTATTTCTTTATTTCACCCCTGCTTTACTTTTCTACAGACAAGTCTCTCACAATCTTTAACAATTCTTTTTCCTAATAAGACACATTATTTATAATTTTTTCAATTTAACTCAACTCTGTCGCTTCATTATCTGCACTTTATTGACTATTTTAACTTAATTTTACTCAAACTCTACTAAAATTCTTTGTGATGGTGCATGTTCTAAACACCAAGAGCAAAAGTAATTGACAGAATTTTGAATTACACTTCTTTTATTTTATATTTTTATTTTTATTTAAAACATATTCTTATTTTTTATTTTTGATAAATTATTATTAAAAATATAATAAATATTATTATTGCTATTAAACAAAATATGCAAAAAAATATTTAATTCTTTTAAATAAAGACTTTAATAATAAATATTATTATTATTAAACAAAATAATGTAAAAAAATAATTAGCTTGACAAATAAAGGTTTTAATTTATTAACATAAATTTATAATTATAATTATCTTAATTTATAATTATATAATTTAAAATGAATTAGTATTATACATAATTACCAGTTATTTATAATTTTATTCAAATTAGAATATTCATAAATATTACTTGATAATTTTATTTAATCTATACTTTTACTTATATACTTATTTTAATTAATAATTCTCAATCTCAAATTGAAAAAGAGTGAACAAAGTATTGATATGTCACAAAATGCCAAAGTATTGTGAATTGATAATTTCATTGATCGAAAAAATATGTCAGTGAAAAAAATACATAAAAAAAATTTAAAAAATATTGAGTCCAAAACTATAAATTGAAGTTGAAATAAACAAAAACACATAAAATTCTTTTTATTTACTAATGAGATTAGGACTATCAATTCGATCAAAAAGTTATTCTAATCTAAATAGTATAGGACTTTCCTATATATAAAATTTATAAATAATTACCAAGTCTTTTTTTTCCTTTCAAATTTATTTGAGAATTTTTATTACATTAATTTTTTTTTTGACTTTGAGATTTGCTTGGTATATCAATTTTCTCTTTGACTTTATGATTTGTTTAGTACAGTAATTTTTTCTTCGACTTTGTAATTTGCTTGGTACATATTTAAATTTTTAATTTTGAAGTTTGCGTTTTTTAGATTTTATTCTATTTTTAATGTGATTGTTTTGTTCGATTTTCAAATTTTACTATATTTTTTATTACTAATGAAATTCTTATTTTTTTGTGTATCAGATTTCAAATAAAATTTATTTTTTATTATATTTTTCAATTTGTTCATTCAAAAATATAAGGTTTATTTTTTTAAATTTTATTATAATTTTTTAATGTGATTATTTACATAATTTTCTAGATTTTATTATTTTTTTATTATTGTTAAAATTTAAAATTTTTGTACATTAAATTCCAATAGAAGCCTTTTTTAGTATTATTTTTCAATTTATTTATTTAAATATACCAAGTAGAATTTTTTTAAATTTTAATTTTTTTTTTGTTTAATGTGAAAATATTATTATACAGTAATAAAAATGTAAAATTTTAAATAAATTTTGACAATAATTTCTTTTTGTTTCAAGAAGGATACAATTTTAATGATATAAAAAAAAGCTCTTGTGAAATGGAAAATTTTAAAAATCACCACAACACCTATCATTTTTTGCAGCAAAGTAGCAAGAAAGAAAGAAAAGGAAACTTATTTTATAGAAAAGATTATTCAAAAA
>JAVXUM010000011.1:2056725-2077990 GCA_035590655.1 Pouteria glomerata | reverse complement strand
GGCGGAAATACTGAATGTGGCAGTTTGACTCCTGCAAACCGAGAAGTGTTCATACAAGCGGCGAGCTTGTCTTCAAGGGTTTCTCAATTGGATGGGCCAATTCCTGATCCTTACGATGATGTGCTTTCTACACCTAATGTAAGTGGTTGCTTGCTGTCCTTTTTCAGGCATGTATGCAATGAAATGAACCTATTTGAAGTGGCTTTTTTGTAACAAAGAAGCCTATGTATAAACAACGGTTAGTTTTTAGCCCACAACCTAGGGTATGATATATGATTTGCTTGGGAAAATTTCTATACACCTTTGCGCGTGGGTATCATTGCTCCAAAATCTCTGTTCAAACACTGGCATTTGTGCTGTGGCCAATTATACTGTTATGCTTGGCATCTTTTCTAGTTTAGACAACTGAGTTAATATTGGTTGTCTCATGATAGAATGACAGTTGAGGCTGCTTTTATGCTGTTATTGATGGCTTCCTGCTCATGCTATTACATTTGCATGGTTGACCTTATTATTGATGCATATATTTAACCCAAATTGTTAATGGGTTACTTGTCCCATTAAAGTGCCATGAATCGATCTAAAGAGTTAATCACCTTGTCTCCGAGGATTAATGTTGATAAAGGGAAAATACATCATCATACAAAATTGATATATCTATTGAAACTTATTTTGTTTACAGAATAGTAACTGGTAATTGTTTTACAGCATTACGATGTTAGATAATTTGAGTTACAATATTTAATCATTAGATGGATGTTGAAAAAAATGAGTGGGATAATTTCTCTTTCATAAAATTCCAACGTATCACCTCCTCCTTAAAAGCTCATAGGAACAAACTTGATGCTCCCGTATCCTACCATGCATGGTTACCAAACCAAACCAAATCAAACTAAGCATTTTCCCACTAGATGGGGTTGGCTATATGGATTTGACGACACCAATCAAATCTGTTAAGGGCCATATACTCTGTTAAATCCATGTAGGCCAGGTCATGTTTAATAGTAACTTTTCAACTACTCTTGGGTCTCCTTCTCATTCTCCTACTCATGTCAATCTCCATACTTTCACACTTTTTAACAGGTGTCTTCGTTGGACGCCTTTTAACATGACCGAACCATCTTAGACGATTTGCTCTCATTTTATCTTCAATCAGTGCTATTCCTACTTTGCCCCTAATCTCCTTGTTCCCAATCCTATCTCTCCCAGTGATCCTGCACGTCCATCTTAGCATTCTCATCTCCGCAACTGCCATCTTCGTGAACATGATTATGTTTTATTGCTCAACACTCTGATCCATATAACAACGCTAGTTTTATTGTCACTTTATAATATTTTTCTTTAACCTTGAGAGGAACTTTTCGATCATACAAGACACCTGAAGCACTCTTCCATTTGGTCCTTCCGGCCTGAATCATGTGACTTACATCAGTATCAATCCCTCCATCCTGCTGAACCATATATCCAAGGTATCTAAAGTTTTTTTTTTCTACAGTCTTTTGAGTGCCCAAACTTACTTTTATACTACTCGTTGTTCTATTTGAACTAAACTTACATTCCATGTATTCCGTCTTGCATTGACTTAACCTCAACCCTTTTGCCTCTAACGTTTCCCGCCACAATTCTATCTTAGCATTCACTCGTTCTCTCGTCTTATCTACTAAGACAATGTCATCTGCAAATAACATACGTCACGACACCTCATCCTGAATATGTCTAATAATCTCATTCATAACTAGGACAAACAAGTACGGGCTTAACGCTGAGCCTTGATGTAGACCAATCATGATAGGAAACTCCTTAGTCTTTCCGCCAGCCGTCCGTATAGATGTTCCCGCTCTGTCATACATGTCCTTTATCGCCTTAATATATGCTACACACACTCATTTCTTTTCCAATACTCTCCATAAGATCTCCCTAGAAACTCTATCATAGGCTTTCTCCAAATTAATGAATACCATATGTAAATTTTTTTTACCTTCTCTATACTGTTCCATTAACCTCCTTAGAAGGAAAATAGTCTCCATGGTTGATCTCCCAAGCATGAAACCAAATTGATTATCTGAAACGTTTGTTGTCCTTCTTAATCTTTTCTTAATAATCCTCTCTCATAATTTCATCGTATGGCTCATCAATTAAATCACTCGGTAGGTCGCACAACTCTGAATATCTCTTTTATTCTTGTATATGGGTATAAGAATGCTTTTTCTCCATGCATCAGGTATCTTCTTGCTCTTTAGCACTATATTAAAAACTTTGTCAACTAACTTATGCCATCCTCCCCCAAGCACTTCCAAACTTCAATAGGGATACCATCTGACCCGACCTTTTTTTCATTCTTCATCATTCTTCTACTTCTTCTCTATTGATTCTTCTATAGCGCATCTGATTCAATTCTTCTCTAGAAGTGGTAAGCTGCTCCATCTGTATGCCATTATTGCTGTTTCGTTAAATAACTTGTAGAAGTAGCTCTTCCAGCTCTCTTTTATCTCCACTTCCTTTACTAATACTTTTTCATCCTCATTCTTAATGCATTTAACTTGATTTAAGTCATTGGTCCGCCTATCTCTGGCTTTAGCAAGCTTGAATATATCTCTTTCACCTTCCTTAGTGTCGAGTCGCCTATATAACTTCTCAAATGTCTTTGCCTTACCCTCGCTAACTACTTTTTTGGCTTCTCATTTTGCTTCCTTATATCTCTCCAAGTTCCCACCTAGTGGGAAGAGGCTTAGTTTGGTTTGGTTTGGTTTGGTTTTTATATCTCTCCAAGTTCACTTCATTTATATCTTTTTGCCAAAACTTAAAGCACTCTCGTTTAACTCTTATCTTATATTGGACGGTCTCACTCCACAACCAAGTCTCTTTCTGTGCAGGAGCACTCCTTTTGGATTCTCCTAAGACTTCTTTTCCTACTCTCCTAATACACTCTGCTATCTTGTCTCACATAGTATTTGCACTCTCATTTACCGTCCAAACATCTTCCTCTAATACTCTTTCCCTTAGTGTTAGTAGCTTATCATCTTTCAAGTTCCACAATTTAGTCCTTGAGCATCTATACAACTTTTTTTCTTCTAGAACACCTTTGGAGCTGCACATCTATGATCAACAATCTATGTTGAGAAGTTAAGCTCTCCATCGGTATAACCTTGCAATCTTTACAAGTTAGGCGGTCTCTTTTCTTAGTTAAGAAAAAGTCAATCTGTGTCCTGGAGGAGCCACTCTTATAAGTTATCAAATGTTCCTCTCTCTTCTTAAAAAAGGTTTTAGTCACTATGAGATCATAAGCCACTGCAAACTCCAAAATATCTTTCCCTTCATTTCTATTACCGTATCCATATCCCCCATGTACTCCTATGTGTCTATCTACATCGCAACCTAAATTACCGTTTAAGTCTTCTCCTATGAAGACCGTCTCTTCTTAGGGTATCTCTAGTAGTACTCCTTCTGAGTCTTTTCAAAATTTCTCCTTATGTCCATCTTCTAAATCCACCTGGGGGGCGTAAGCACTAATTACACTTACTATCTCTTCTCTTAACACTAACTTAATTACAATAATTCTATCTCCCCATCGCTTTACATTAACTATGTCTTCCTTTAGGTCCTTGCTTACCATTATGCCGACCCTATTCCTCGATCTATTCAGTCCCGTATACCATAACTTATACCCAGTCCTCTTAATCTCTTTAGTTTTCTGTCCCATCTACTTTGTCTCTTGCAAGTAAGCAATTGCGATTTCTCTTTTTTCCATTGTATCCACCACTTCCATAAGTTTTCCAGTTAGGCTTCCAATATTTCAAGTACCTAATCTCCGCTTTCTATTTTGGACTAGCTTTCTTAACCCCCTCACTCGTCCAAGAAAGTGTGAGGACCCTTGCCTATTTAACACTGCACCCGGGCCTACCATGCATGTTTAAATTAATTAAATGATTTGATTTACTTATTTATTTATTTTTTTTAACACTGGAGGTGCCCCCACCTTCAGTGGGACTAATCCCCTTGAGCTCTTGAGCTGCCCTGCTAGAACTAGGAATCAAGTAATGTCGAGGGAGTTAGAATTGTGTGGGCTAAGTGAATGATTTGATATCCACGTAAGACAATTTCCCTCCTGGACCGTAGGCATGGAAATACTTCATTCATGGATGACAAGTTTAGTGCTCTCAATCAGTTGAGTGGAAAGATTGAGTACAGCTGCAGTTTGACCGGGTTGAACTTGCAGAGGGCATAAGGGGGATTATTTTCAAAGGGAAAATATAGCAGTTATGGAGCAAAGTGGGCTTGAACCTGTCAAAAATAGTTGTTTTCCATACCTTGGTACCAACTAGGACCTGGTACTTCGTGAGTTAATAAGCACTGTGAAAGGTCTTTTGTGGTTACGAGTACTTGTAACAAAAACCATATCATTTGTTATGCCTGTGTACTTGTGTATGCGCATCTATGGGCTTTGACTTGGACCATATGACTGGAAATATTGTCGCTTTTTTGGCTGAATCTGTTGATTTACATCCAAGTAACTAGTATAGACATTTGTAGAATCATTCCTTTATGTTAAAATATTGCAGAAGCACAAGGCTAGCATGCCTTGTGATATAGCTTCAGCTTCTGTTCTATGTACTATCCTAGATGCAAGGAGAATGCTATTTAGGGGTGGCATCAAAGTGGGTATGGCTCTCCACCCCCCAAGTAATTCCTCTTCCCCGCCTCCTCCCCTACCCTTGATGGGTACCTGCCAGGGGCCCCTTGTTACACGATTAAGATCAATAATATTTATTATTTTGTTCTTGAAAATGAGGAACCAAACAAAGTATGTACGAACGGGCTAATGAATAAAATAAAAAATACCAATGTATAAACTAACGAAATAATAAAAACAAACATTCCAATACTGACATTTAAACTTCTTAACAGATAAAGTGAGACTAGTAAGGATATTTTTGTAATTCTAAACCTAATTGAAGCAGGGCGAAGAATTTTATCCCAACTCTACCGAACCAAATTCTATGGATTTTAGTTTTTTTACCCCTTGTCTCATTAAGGTAGGATCAGATTGGGTTCCCGCTTTAACCTCCATTGCTATTCTAAAGTTCCATCCATTCATTTCTGTCCTATATTATAAAATCATCAGCAGTTGTTTTTGTGAACTGACCCAGTTTCTCCTTGTATTAAAGATATACAATTATCAAGGAGTCGTCAGTGAAGACTACAATACAGTCAACACACCGGCACCAAATGGTATACTTGTTATCTATTTTGTGCTGGATGAGTTCTTCCCATTATAGGCTTTCTCCATTTGGTGTTGGAGCTGACAAGAACTTGCATCCTTTAGATCATGCAGGCACTCCTGCTGCTGTCACGCAAAATGATGTTGGCGATGACGATGACGACGAGCCCTTAAATGAAAATGATGATGATGATGATTTGGATGATGTGGACCAGGGAGAGGATCTAAACACACAACATTTGGTTTTGGCTCAGTTTGACAAGGTACTGTTGCTGTTCTTCTAGCATGCAGGGAATGTTAAATGTAATATTTTTATCTCCATGCTTGGCAGTAGCGTCATTGACAATGCATTGTGTGGGTAGGTTACGAGGACCAAGAGCAGGTGGAAATGCACTCTAAAGGATGGCATTATGCACATAAACAATAAAGACATTCTCTTTAATAAGGTGTGTTTGGAAACTGTCTTCTAGCTCTTGCTATGTTTCTCTCATTCTGTCCCTCTTTGATAAAACAAATGTTTGGTTTCAGTGTCTCATCAATTCAGGTGCTTGTTCATATTTTACTGTGCTTTTCTTATTTTTCAGGCAAACGGAGAGTTTGATTTCTGATCTTGTGACGATCTCATTGAGCCCAACAATGGCAGTTGCTGCCTGAGAGCGAATGTGGAATTTCACTGGGTGATTGTTATTTTGCTTTTAACTGTTAGGGGTGAGCTTGCGGCGAGAGAATGAGATGCTTGGTGCTTTTGAAGAGGGGATGTTGTACATAAAGGGAGAGCCTTTTTTGGCCCTAAATGGATGTTCTCTGGAGTTTTTGTTCGGACCTAAAAAATATTTTCCGTTGGAATGTGTAATTCTCATCTACTGTATACTCTTGGGGACATTTTGGTTAATTTATAAACAACTGTCATTGTTTCCGTTCCTTTCTGAAATTTTTGTGGTCGTGTTTATATAGGCCTAGTGCCGACCCCACCTAGTGGGAAGAGGCTTAGTTTGGTTTGGTTTGGGTGTTTATATAGGCCTAGTGGTTTGCATTTCTGACTTTTCGTAAGCCTTTGGATTTTGTGTTGTTTATGAAAAAAAGTCACAAGTTAAATTAAGATACAAAGCAGCGTCCGATGTAGTGTTAATGTGGTACTTGGCTTGCTGGGTTTTTAAGGCCAAGGTTTGCTGCGTTCTAAATAAATCTGATGGGTTTCAGGAGTCACCTAAAATTATTATTTTGTTTTATTTTTTTAGGCAGTTGGGTTGTATAAGTCGGAGAGTTATTTTCTTTAAAAAAAAAAAAAAAAACTCTGGAGTACAGGTTGGTGCAATCATTTTCGTTGAAATAATTCCACCTTTGGTGGAGTTCTATTGAATTGCTCCAATGGGGGGTTGTGCAATCATTTTTGGTAGATATCTACCTGCCTTTGGTTGCAACTGCAAGGTTCAAAGTAGAAAATTC
This sequence comes from Pouteria glomerata, assembly GCA_035590655.1. Lineage (NCBI taxonomy): Eukaryota > Viridiplantae > Streptophyta > Magnoliopsida > Ericales > Sapotaceae > Pouteria > Pouteria glomerata. The sequence goes on along the minus strand of JAVXUM010000011.1, from coordinate 2,071,326 downwards.
GAAGCATTCAAGTCCATTTGGACCCTATTTTTTTTTTTTTTTTTTACTAATTCTCTTAATTTTTCCATTTCTCAATTAACCAGCCTGGTGCATACTCGGGCCTTTGTGTAAGTTTTGGGATAATTATATTTTTACCCCAAACACAAGTACAAGACTCTTCTCCAATTTAAAAGTTATCATGTGGTCTTTTATAATTTGAACTAAATTATAAAATTAATTGAAAAAATTTGTTAAATGTAAGTAGATTTTTATACTTCAAGTGACATAAAAACTCATATATGATTGTGCCAAAAACATTTTTGTAAAAAATATCCTTAAAATTTGTTTATGAACTGTGTATTAAATTTTTTAAAATAATTAAAAAAATTATTTATCAAAAACATTAGTTAAAATATATTTTTATCTATCAATTATTTTAACTAGAAAAACCTAGTTAATTCCAATTTTTTATTTTTTATTTTTCCATCATAGCTGACAAACATGCATACTATTACAAGCTAGGGATAAAATTTTGAGATGAATGTGATTAGTTTGACTATTAAAACTTGGGAGGGAACCACTCCCAAAATCACCAAAGATCGACGTAAGCAATTCTAATAAGCTAATAAGTTTTGAACACAGACGTCTCATTACACTAGAAACAACAGTGATTCGCAACACAAACACACACACATATACATGTATATGCAGATTCAAACCCAAGTCGTAGGAAATCTTCTGAAACACGAAAATTCTCAAAAGTTCAACGACCACTAGTGAGTATTGAATCAGTGTAGCTAGAAGAAGTGTTGAGGGAATTCTTCATGGAGGAAGAAGGAAATGACAATCGAAATTCAGAAGATTCTTCTCCTATGCCCAGACCGAGACTCCCAATAGCAGCAGTCTGAAGAACAATCTCAGGCAACACTACGTCTCCATTCAGGTATTGAATCACTTGCCTCATGCTTGGCCTAGCCGCTGGATTACATTGTGAACAAATTAGACCCAGCTTCAAAACCAGTTCCATTTCATCTCTTGGATAATCACCGCCCAGCCTAGGATCACTGGTCTCGAGAACGGCCCCTTGTTTCCAACTAGTAAAAACCCAATCTGCCAAACTCATGTCTTCGGGCAATCCTCCTGCTTGCAAGGATCGATCAAAATTTTCATTTCGGCAAGTGTTTCGAAAATGTCACAAAAAATTATTGAAATACGCAGAAATATCTAAAAGTATATATATCTATATATAAACTAAATATATGAAACATAACTGAATATATCAGAGATTGATAGAGTAAGGTCTTTCAAATTAATATAAAATTCTAACGGCTCCTTATCAATTGATTAGATGCTTCAACTTTATATTAGAGTTATTTGCGAGGACTCGTCTCTTTTTAACTTCTGAATCTCTATGTTACGCACTTTTTATACTCGGTGCACTAGTCTGATTCTTTATACACAAGCGGATCGCATATTGAAAACATGTTAAAATATATCTCAACTCAATGAAATCGAGACTTTCAAATTAGTATAAAATTTTAATTGACCTTTTCACTCATTACAAATTGATTATAAGTTAGATGCTTTAACAATAACAGTAAATTAATAGCATATTATTTTAGTATATTGTTTGAGTTGCAATGGAAATACTAGAACTAGCGTTCTGTTTAAGTCCCTTCTTTAAAAAAAAAAGGGGAGGGGGGGGGGTGTGAGGAAACCTTATTACTTGCCTGCTTGTTGGTCAATGGGCCTCCTTCCGCAAGCCACTTCAAGCAAAAAAGCACCAAAGGCAAAAACATCAGTCTTTGGAGTAGCTTTCCCAGTTTTAATAAGCTCTGGTGCAAGATACCCAACAGTCCCAACCACATGGGTGGTTTCTGGGTTGGCTCCATGATCATACAATCTAGCGAGGCCAAAATCTCCCAGCCGTCCATTCAGATCACCATCCAACAAAACATTGCTCGACTTCACGTCCCTGTGAAGAACAACTTGCTCCCACTCCTCGTGCAGGTACAGAAGCGCGGAGGCTACTCCTCTGAGGATTCGACTGCGTTGAGCCCAATTGAGTGGTCGTTTTTTATTGCCAAATAGGAACTTGTCAAGACTTCCATTGGGCATGTAGTCATAAACCAAGAGCAGCTCTCCTTTTCTTCTGCAATAGCCAAGGAGCTGTACTAAGTTCCTATGCCTTAGCCTCCCCATGCTAGCAACTTCAGTCACAAACTCTTTCATGCCTTGCCTTGAATCATGAGAGACCTTCTTGACTGCAATCTCTTCCTTGGAAGAGGGAAATACTCCTCTGTAAACCTTTCCAAAACCTCCTGCAGGGCTTGCAATATTACACCAAAAATAAAAAAAAACAACTTTAACAAATATGTTTTTGTTATTAGTTTTAAAAAATCTGTGAATATGAAAAATAAAATAAAGATAAACGTTACCAAACGGGTCGACCCCAACCTGATCCGAGAAGCTCTGTGTCTTTGAAACCCTTGGTGGCTTTGTAGAGATCCTTGTAGGAGAATCTGTGAGGCCCATATTCCTTCTCCCAGTCTTCATGTATTTCTTCGTACTTTTTCCTCCTCACATAGTAAACTATCCCTAATATTGTGATGATCAGAAGAATAGAAGCCGTTGCCAAAGGCACTGTATATTCGGGACCCGCTTTCTCTCCTGGTCTTCTCTGGTGGGGAAACGAAGGGAGCTTCGAGTGTTCTAGACCCTGCGCTAGCCCACTTCTGTTGAAGCTCCACCCAAGAATGTAGTGGTTACTTGCAACTATTCCAGCAGCAGAAGAGAACCCAACATACATAAAATCCAAGAGACTTGAAGAGAGGTTGATGGGTATTGAAAGGAGAGGCCGATCTGGTTTTGGGCTTTTGATTGGAGCTATTGTCACATTCAGCAGATTCTTCCCTCTCTCTTCCTCGTACTCATAGTCTACCCAAATCTGCATTGCCTTCCCACTCACAAGCTCCAAACTCTTGTTCCTTCCTTCGCTATCAGAGTAAGTAACAGGAGCTGAAACAGTGGAATTCAAGCTGTTGATATCAATCCCAACATGGTTCTTGTTTATATCACCGAGTTCTGGGTTCGAGACAGTGTCGAGCTCCACCGCTAGTAGATGATTTGATGCCAAGTTGTTAGAAGAAGAATTGAGGAGCCCCAAATACTGGTTTCCCGCAGAGTGGTTGAAGTTGAGAGACGGAGAGATGGTGAAGGCAATTCCATGGCCTCCGTGGTCTGGGAAAGCAGGGACTATGGAGAAGACGAAAGTGGTGAAAAACGAAAGACTGGTTCTGTCAAATGATATGGGAATTTGGTAGAAAGCTCTGCCGATTTGCTGATCTGAAGTGTTGGTTAGCTGGAGGAGACCATTGGGATGGATTTGTGCGTTCCCTTCGAGGTGGAGATTGTTGGCACCTTTGAAACCATTGTAGACGAAGGACTGGTTGTCATGATCTTGAGCTAAGGCTGGAAATTCAACCCAATAAACCCATAGATTCAAAAGTATCAGCAAGTGAACCCATCTTAGACTGGCGGTGGTGGTCATTGAGAGAAAAATTGGGGACGTTTTCTTCTTAATTTTTGCTAATGCAAAATGTATTTGTTACACACAAAAAGTGAGCTTTTTCTTGCTGGTGAAAGACCGTCAAAAACCAGTTGACTAGTTCAACCGACGGCCGTAGCTCAACCTTTATGGTGCCTTAAAAGACTTTGGTGAATCAGCACATCAGCCAACAACATGAATAAATTCACAAAAAATCTGTGCACTAGTTCACTCCGATAAGCTGCCTTCTCGGGACGTCGAACTCAAGTTATTTATTTTTTATTTTATTGTATAAATTATAAATTATAATTTATTTTATTTTATTTTATTTTTTATTACCCTAAACACACCATCAATTTATTTTTTATTTTATTATATAAATTATAAATTATATTATATTTTATTATATTATATTTTATCTTATTTTTTATCACTCTAGATATAACATCGATATAGGACAGTGACCGTCAACAGCGGTGTCTCTGTGCCTTCAGCCTTCGGGAATCACGGGCTGGAAAGAAACCTCGTCACTTTCGTAGATATTGGGGAATCAAAATATGCCAACCTAAGCGACGTTTGGCGGCACCAAAAAATACAAACAAATTATTAACTTTTGATCATTGAGTGTTTAGCAAATTATTAAATTTTGTTATTTTTTTTATTTTATTATAATAATTTATTAACTTAAAAGTTATTAAAAATTATTAAAATTTATTCAAAATTATTAAAAATTATAAAAAAATTGTTAAAAATTATCAAAAATTTTATTAAACACTCAAAAATTACAAAAAATTATTAAAAATTACTATTTATTTTTTTAACATTAGAAATTGTAACTAGTAATTTTTGATAAAAAAATTAAAAGTTACTAAAAATTGTGCCTTCAAATGCTTTCTAATAGAGTCAGATGTGGACTTAAAGTTTATAATTAGTCAGATTAAAATTATATTTTTAAAGTAAATAAAAATAAAACAATGGTGAAAGCAAACACTTAGGGGTGTTTGGAAGAAAAAAGTTTGGCAAAAAGTATAATAAAAATACAATTGATTTGATATAAAAGTGATATGTGTTAAAATTTAATTGGAAGAAAATATAAAAAATAGTTAAAATTTGATAAAATTTGATAAATATTAATGGCCCAAATAGGGCCTAAAAGTGGAACAAAAATTAAGTTTACAATAAGGTTAATAGAGTTCGTGTGTAATTTTTTAAATAAGTGGGCAAGCTTTACTCGATCCGTCCATTTTTTGAGGTCAAATAAACATAGTATGTGTGTGTATATATATATATATATCTAAATTTACTCTTGCAATTTGATACACACTTATTTATAGGGCCTAGTTATATTGAATGCATCAAAATTATCCGTTTGAAGTTTTATAATTTTTTATAAATTTCTATAAATTGCATAAAATATAAACTTTTTACATATTGCCCGAATTATAAAACCATCACGTGTAGTAATTTATTCTAACATTTTGTAATCTAAAGACACTTAAATATTTTATATGAATAATATGGTAATGTTGTTGGGCCTTTTTCTAAGTGTTTTTATTTTGAAGTTACCAAATATTTTAAAGTAGCATTTGGGAAGAAAAAGAAAAAAAAGTTTTTTTTTTTTTTGTGTTTGGAAGAGAAAAAAAAAATTACGTTTTTAATAGTAAGTTTTTAATTTTTTTGTTAATTTAACATTTTTACTTTTCATGGTTAAAAAAAATGTAAGGGAATAATTTTAATCATTTTTAAAATAGTCAAAAAATTGAGTGTCTACAAAGTAAGTTATTTTTCCCAAAAGTTACCTAATAAATTTCAGAATTTTAATAATATGATATCATCAGAGGTGTTTGGAACTCTGATTCTTTCTATCAAATTTTTTAAATTTTTATAAAATACTAAATTTCTTATCCATTACACGAATTAGAAAATTATAACTTTAATAAATTTATATTAATTTATATAACCTCGTAAGGACCTTTGGTCTTCAGGAATCAATGTTCTAGATATTAGAGTAATTGTCAAACATGCAATAACGAGGACGGTTATCTCAAACTTGGATTTGATATCATGGTGGGTGAGGAATCCATTAAAATGGCCAACTGCTACTTTTGACGTTTGAATTATTTTGAATTTATTTCTTGTACCTGAAAGGCCCGCATACCAAACCAATAAAGCTAACTGAAACTCATTAACCAGTGGATTGAGTTCCCCACATTCCGAACCAATAAAGCCAATTGAAACTCATTAACCAATGGAACTTGAATTACAGTTTTAAACTTGTTACACTATTAAGGGATACTTGGTCCAATGAAAAATAAAAAATATAATTTAAGTGATATTTAGGCGTTTGATAACAAATTATGTTTTTCAGAGATAAATAGTGAAAGATATTAATTTTTGCAAGAAAATCCGTCCGAACAATTTTGAAATCTCTTTAAAAAATATTGACAATAAATCTTGTTTGGTAGCTTAGATGACGGTGGTTACATTAAAAAAAAATTACAGTTACTCTCTTAATCGAATTGGAGTTATACAATTTTTTCTATAATTATAAAAGGTATAAATGTGTAAAGAGTAGTAGAAAATTTTAGAGTTTTTGAGAGTTTTTCAGCATTTTATAATGCACCAAACAGTCCCTAATTCAATTAAAATTAAACTCAATAAATTAATATTTGATAAAGATATTATACATTATCAAATTATTCAAGCTCTTAATGATTGATTGGATTCTAGTTTGGGAACAAACAAAATTAACTTTTTCGCTAATTACTGGAAGGCCAAAAGTTCTTAACTTTTTAATAGCAAATTTTTAATTTTTGTTCATTTGACATTTTTGTCATTTATAATTTAAAAGAAATTTAAAATACAAAAAAAGACAATTTTGATCAATTTAGAAGAAGGTAAAAGGCTGAGTAGCTGTTCATGATGTAGATACGCATTTCTGTAGCTAAAGAAGGAAAGAAAGTTTACATCATTTACGCTAATCATTGAGCTGAGAAGTCAATAGACAATACATAAAATTTAGTACACCAAATCCAGAGAACTCTGTTTCTGTATCTGCAACTTGAGACAACGTTCCACTTCAGTTGGTTTGAGGTATTCTTTCTTGGTTTTCTTCCTCAGGAACTGCATGCAGATTGGAATATACAATTTCATTAGTTATTGATTTAGTAGATCTATTTTACATCAAAATTAACCAAACACAAGCTTAAACTTCGTTTGGTTTGGGGGAAAATTGGAGGGAGGGAAAAGGCGGGTGGAAAGGTCAACTTTCTCTCGTTAACCACAGAGGTTCGAAATGAGCCTGGAATAAATTTGGTTCCCTCCCACCATTTTTTTATCCTTCCACTACACATGCATTTTCCATCCTTTATATTTTTCATTCCAAATCAAACAAGCAAGACAAATTCATCCCTTTTTCCATACCTCGAATCAAACAACAGTAGGAAGGAAATTTTCTTTCTTCTAGTGATGGAAAGTTCATCCATATCGATTTTTTTTTTTTTTTTTCATCTCTCTTGCCAAAATAGTACAAGTGACAATAACAATTTATAGAAAATAAAGGCCATTAAGGCCACACAAGAAAGTTTTAACATTAATATTTCTACTAATTGAAATAAAAGTAACTTGTTTAAAGCCTTTTGACATTACTTGAGCCCTAATTCTGGTGGGAACGGATAGAAGTTCTTTTTCTTTTTGTGGTCTCAATTGGATTGGAAACATAACTGTAATTTCAGCAGCAGTTCAGTATTTTCCCCCCAACAGATAAATTAGACTCAAACAAAGAAAGTTACCAGATTGCGCATTAGCAGAAACAGGAATGAATGATGATGATGATGAATTTGTATCTCTGGTCGTTGATTGAGAAGACTCTTCATTACTTATCAATGAAGCAACAATTCCTTTGACCTTCTCTACCATTCCTGGATCACCAGGAGTTCTTCTAGGAGTGATTGCCTCAGTTATTGCCCGAGAAAGCGCTCTCTCATCCTCTCCGGGCTCAAGCTTGTGCATCAGGTACTCCTTCATTGAAACACGTTTATCCTCTCCTTTCTTGTCGCCAGCCTTTTGCTTTCTGGTTTCAGAATCACTACCAGTTAAACACTCCCTGGTATCTGCGTCAACAATGTGCTCTGCATCCTTTGAAGAGATTGAATGAGTTGCATCTGGCACAGCAGCATTTTCTGGTGCAGTATTCTCATATGCAGTTTCTGTAATTATCTTACCGAGACCAAGAGGCTTCTCCGTTCCTTGTTCAGCTTCATTCTTGACACTGCTTGTCAAAACATGCTTCTCAGAAACCGCCGTAGCTGCTCCAGGTCGCCGCCTCCCTGCCTCTTTGCTTGTCTCAGGTGCCTGCTCTGATCCATACACTGAAAACAAAAGACATTTTTTAAATTTTTAATAAATTATATCAGACGGTACTTTTGATGCTATGATTCCAAATGTTCTTACTTGGGGATCCAGAAAATTCTGGATCTTCATTATCTTGCCACGAGCTTATTCTGCTATCCGCCCGCTCGTGCCTCTTCCTGCTGAGACTTTGTCGCAACTTCTTAGCCTTTTCCTTCACTCTCTTGATAACAGATTTCTTGTTCTGCTGGGTGTAAAATTCTTCATGCTCATGGTCCTTCCTGTGAATAGATGAGGAAGGCGCAGGCCGCTTTGAGGAATCGCCTTCTACAAAAATTTGCTATATATGTCAGGAGCAAAAACACCCTTTTGGCTGAGCCACAGAAAATTCATTCCTTTACTCATGTTAAATATGAATGTAACAAGAACACATAGCTTTGTGAGTAAATGGATAATCCTGAATGATTGACTGGGAAAGATTACGATCACATTCATAAAAACACTTCTACATATGCATTATGATTGCTTTCTCTTGGAGTGATGATATGGACTTACCTCGGAGATGTTGTTCGGAAGTAGGGAAATTATGAGCTCCTAGAGTTGTAGGAGACTCAGAGATATCGTCCCTTTTCAGTTGAGCCATTGCTGCAATTCCTGTCTTCTAGGATCTGATCCTAGTCTGTTTCTTAATTACATTCTATCTATATCATTTATCGGAGAGAAATTTTACAGCAAGCGACAATGTTCTGGAATTATTATTTTCTGGGCTCCTGTGTGGACAGTACGTCGGATAGCTACGTGTCATTCATAAAGAGGTAGGGGTAAAGCTTGTGGGCTCCATTTTGACACGTGGCCACACACAAGACTATGTTTTGCTTCTTTCCGGTTGGGCACCCACCAATGGTTCCATCCTAAAAATAACATTTGACTGTGTCCTGGAGCAACATTGTTTCTCTTTTTTAGCCTTATGTCTTGGGGCATGGATTTTCCAATGTTTCTTAGCTGTTAACTTGTTTAGACAAGGAGAAATCTATGGCTGAATTTAGAGAACACAAGGAAAACAATAGAAAACATATTGTACGGCCTCCCTTTCGCGGTGAACATCCCGACAACAAAATGAACTCAACAAGCTATTTTAAGCCACATAATTGGACTTAAAGACCCGAATATGAATCCCAAGACTACGGTGAACAATTGGAATATGAATCCTAGGTGGTCACCACATTTCTTTGAGGCATTTCATCGAACGATTCATGCAGGCATGAAATAACACCACTTTTACCTCACAAATCGACAAGCGCAGTGTTCAAACACGTATTTGAAGTGAAACCCATCTCGAGGTGCCAGATCCTTGTTGCTTAAAACTGAACCAAAAAGGTAGGCTGAGCAGGGTTTGAGATTCCTCGCCTTTGCCGAAAATTTAACAGTTAAACTAACGAAATCACCTTTTGAACTTAAAGAATTCTTTGAGATTAATTAGAAGTAGAACCAAGATTGTTACTGATGCTAATCTCCTTGGCAGCTTTAGTGTCGTAAAAGATAAAAGAGTTTTGAACCAAGCAGTCAACGGCGAGAAAGGCTTCAACCCAACAAAAGTATTCATTATTGGATATTGGATTAATGCAAAGACCGCAGTGTGCATTGTTATTGGGTTTTGGGGCCAACAGCGTCGTTTGTATAGCTAGGGCGAAAACCATTAATCTGATTTGGCTAAGAAGAATCAAATAATTATAATAATAGTTCAAACTGTAAAATATTAGATTTGTCCTCCAGTAAATCCTTAATTCAAGACTAATTATCGGAGTTTCGCCATTCATTAATTTTAAGATCTCTAGAAATTAATTGAAGCGAAGGAAACAAGTTAAGCCAAATAACTCGAGTCATTCCAAAAAAGAAAAAGGGAAAAAGATAAAAAATTTAAGATTGAAATGATTTTAAAAAAATAATAACATTTACATCAGTAAATTTTAAAAAAATATTAAAAATATTATATATTAAAGTTAAATAGCACTTTATTATTACAATTGAACATTATAAATTTCATACATTGAACAAACAACTGCTAGCATACATATATAAATTGTTGTATGGCACAAAAGTTGAGTCAAGATTGTCACATGATTTTTATTAAATTTAGTAAAGCACAAATTTTTAAAAATATTTATTTAAGTAAAGATAATTGCACTGGTGCAGACGGTCCTCTAGTGGAAGATGACTGCTTATACTTTCGTCTCACATCGCTTGGATGAGAGGTTGTGAAGTGTCTTATATATACAAATATTATCTCTACCTAATAGATCGGTCTTTTGGGGTTAGAGTTCATTTGCATCAATTTGATATCAGAGCAGACCCAAGTGAGAATCACACGAGACGTGTGTCTGTGAGATGAGAGGTAATGATGCAGGCGGTCCTCTAGTGGAAGATGACTGTTCATACCTTTATCCCACATTACTTAGGTGAGAGGTTGTGAAATGTCTTATATATGCAAGTACTATCTCTATATAATACATCGATTTTTTGATATTAGAGTTCATTTGCATCATGCATCCTTTCATTAATTTTACCGACTTTACAATAGTTACAATAAAAAAGAACAATGTTAAATAGAAAAGCTGAGTACATTTATCATTTATATATATATATATATAATTCATGATATTTTCCCTTCAATTAATTTGTAAGCCAAAACAATAATAATTCAAGTACTTGAATAAAAAATGATATTTGTCTGATCTTATTTATTTATTTTTACGATGTAATATGGTATTATGATATGTTTATAATACTCTCATTTCCTCTACATATAATAATTTTAAAAAATAAAATTCAGTAGGTAAGGTTAGATGCTATCATCTAAACCTACTTTTACTAAATTTAATGCTAGGATTGAAATAAATAAATTAAAAAATATACATCAACACGCTAACATTAATAAGACTCAACTGAAAAATATATAGCAGCAACTTGACACATATAAATGATAGACACGTTTTGATTGAACATTCAAAAATATTGTTTAATTTAAAAAGCAATTAAAAATAATTTTCACGTGCTATACCCAAACATTAACATTAACCGTCACATAGCTAATATTTATACTCAATTATAATTACATAAAGGGGGAATTTTGTTTTGGTGCCACCATCCATTTGAAATCTATGCATAATTTTAAATGTCTCGAGAGCCAGTTTGGAGACAAAAGAAAAAAAAACATAAAAAATTATCAAAAGTTGAGTTGCTATACTAATTTAGTGTTTTGTGAAATTTTAATTTTTGTCACTTTTTTTACTCTGTTACAATAAATCATTATTAGAACGGGTTTCATTTTTTCTCACTTTTCTAATCTAATATAGTAAAAAATTTTACTAAATATACAAAAAATTACTAATTTTTTACTCTGCTATAATAACAATTTTACAAAACATCTAAAAGTTACATTTTTTTGCTAAAAATCTCATTTTTATTTACCAAATATACTAAAAATTATAACTTATAAAAAAATATAAAAAATTACCCAAAATTTCAGCTATCAGACGCCTTCTCAAGTGTCCTTTAACTTTTAATAATTAAGCAATTCAAATATCAACAGTGAATTGATGAGAAAGGACAAAAATAGAATGTAAAAATAGAGAAAATTAAATATGAGAGTGTTTGTTTTGTTGAAAAATTTGAAAAAATTTTAAAAATTTTTAAAAATTTTTACTTTTTATCTCACTGCACGTATTACGAACTCATAAATTATCTTATTTTGCCTTACTTTTTATCATACCAAACACTCTTATAAAAAATAAAATATAAATGGAGAAGAATACACACGTGTCATATGTGCCTTTTGTAAAACATAATTTATAACTTAAGGCGTGATATTTGGACAAAATATAAATCTCACACGAACAACTTAAAAACATACCAGGTTTTGAGGAAAGTAGCCATTTGATCAATTAAATTTATATTTGTTATTAATTAATTTGCTACGTCCATCAAGTATTTATTTTACTATTAGTTATTACAAATAAATATCTTATTTTGTGTAATATAAATTTAAACAAAACATTCTTTATGTGTGATTAGAATTAAAACGTTTTTTTTTTAATAAATATGTGTTATAATGGCTGTATTTAACAACATAAATATTAGCAAAAAAAAAAATACTAAAAGTTGTCACTGCCACAATAATTATATGTTTGGTAAACTCACAATTTTTGTCACTTTTGTGCATAATTTGATATGACAGTGCTCCCACTTTTTTACACTTTTTAGCTATGGTACAGTAAAAAATTTCACCAAACGCACAAAAGTTATTACTTTTCTACTATATTACTGTAACAATTTTACCAAACACTTAAAATTGTATTTTTTGTTAAAATTTATATTTTTATTCACTAAATACACAAAAAATTACAACTCAAAAAAAAATATAAAAAATTACGAAAACTTACTCAAATTTACGGTTGCCAAATGCCCTCCATAACTAAAACGTGTTTTTATAAATAAGTCATAATTAAGAGTATAACATAATCCATAAAATCATATAATTAGGAAACCTAACGTATTCTATAAATTAGATCATATAACTAACATAGTTAAGGAAATACCATACACCTTCACTAATACATTTACACACGTTTACACATTTAAATGATAAACTTGTGTTTCTCAGACATTAGAAAAATGTTGGATCTAAAAAATAATTAATAGACACACAACACAATCATAAATATGTGTTTTTAAAATATTAAAAAAATATTTGATCTTAAAAATAGTAGACATCCGTGGCCACGCAAATACTAGTCGGGCACATAACAAAATATATATCTATATAATAAAATAAAATAATTTTTAAAAATATTTATCTCACAAACTAAGATTTAAAGGTTAAGATTTTTTACAAAATTTTTACTTTTTTGTCTCATATCACTAAAATACTATAAGTTCACTTTTTCTTTTACCTATAGATGCACTAGTATTTTCGTATATAATTTTAATAAATATAAAAAATTGATGAATTCTTAAAAAGAATTAACTTTCTTAAATTGCGAAAAGAAATTTACTTGCTTATAGGTTCAAAAAATGGGGACTCACTTGCTAAAAAATTTAATATAGTTGTTAAATTTATATATTTCAATTGCATTATTAATTAAATTAAAAATACAAATAACAAATATAGTTAAATTAAAAAAACACAAATAAAAAAGATTAAATAATAATTAAGTTATTTTTTATATAACCACCTCTCTTTGTATTTTGAAAATTTAAAAGTACAAAAAATATTAAATATTAATTAATTTTGGGAGTAGTTATATTTCTATATTAGCCATTCTATTTTTTTATTTTTAAATATTTGAATAAAATTAGTTTTGGGGGAGTGATTTTTTTTTGTAAATTTTAAAATTAAATTTAAATTATTAAGGTTAACTATATTTATATAATAAAACATAACACATTTCAAAAATATCCCCTTTATAAACAAAAATTTAAAAACTGAGGTTGAGTTTTATTCTTTAATAAATAGATGAAATCTTTTACAAACTAAAACTTCCTCTTAAATTTTTTTCTCAGTCTTTTAAGTCACTACACATTTTGATAAACCATTGAATTAAGCTTAATAGTATATGAGGAGCTGCATTAAGAAAAAACGTTGTATTGAAAAAAATAAAAATTTTATTCATTGATTATAAATGCGTGTATATTTAATTTTAATTAAAAAGTGTCGTAGACATGAATTGTTCGCTAGTGTATATATACATTAACACATTTAAATGATATAAATATGTTTTTTTAAACTTTTTATTTAAAAATAATTAAAAATAGTAAACACATAAACATGATAATTAAAAGATATTAAAACACAAGTAGTCATCTAAGTGATAGACACGTGTCTAATAAAATATCCAATTTTTTATTTTGAAAAATAAAAAAATACTAAATTTGTTTAGATAAGTATTATATTCAATAAATACTAATATTTAATATAAATAAAAACATATATTCTTGTGCCTACATATATTTTAAAATTTATTCATTTATTTATTAGTTTGTGTTAAATTTTAATGGCAGTAACCTCTTCCGTTCGGTGGTGTTTGGTTTATCGACTTTAAAAAAAAAATGTTAATTTTCTTCAATTTTTATTTTTAATTTTTTTCACTGAACACAAAATCAGTATTTATTAATTTTTTTAAATTTTTATCAAATACTTAACACCAAATACTTACCACATTTTTATATATTTTTGCGAACAACCTCTGCAAATACACAATAAGGCATCGTCATCAAATCACCCCAGTGAGAAAATGGAAGGAAAGCGTATGGGATTAGAGCGGCTGAAGTGAAAAATGTATTACAGTGATTGTGGTAGTATTTCAGTAATTCTGATTGTTTTCAAATTAGTACTATTATGTTAGGGCTGTTAATTTAATTTTTACTCAAATCGTTAATTTTGAGGGTGTGTTTGGAGTTTTAGCTAAATTTAAAAAATTTTAAAAGTTTTAATTTTTTTAAATTCTAAAAGATTTTAATTTTTTTTTTTAAAATTTTGTTAAAATCTGTTTGAAACACACCAATTAAAATTTAAAAAAGTTAAAATTTTTTGAGTTTGAAACCACAATAAAAAGTAACGATCTTGAATAAAAATAAAATTAAGAGTCCTAATCTAATGGTACCAATTTAAAAAATCAAAATTACTGAAATATCACTACAATTTTTGTGGTGCGTTCTAACAAATTTTA
>JAVXUM010000011.1:2028319-2040233 GCA_035590655.1 Pouteria glomerata | reverse complement strand
AGACAAATAGAGACCTAAGCATTGTACTCATCCACATATGGAAAATTGTCAAACACCATACATGCGAAATTTCCAGCCTCAACTAAGCAACAACTCTCCACAAGGCAACATTTGTACAGTCATCGTGATATATGTAATTTACTACCCAAAAAGTTTCATTTTTTTTTTTTATACACCCTTGTATTGTCACTTTTTATCCCCTTTGCAGGCGCATCACATATGGTACCCACGTCTAAGCCTCGGCCTACCTGATTCTATGTATAAACCATCTTAAACTACACAATGTACAGTTTACTACTAGTACAAGCAACAACTTTTATTTCCAATTAGCTCTCACCTTCTTAAAGACAGGTAGAGCAACAGCACTAGATAACTAGTAGAGAGAGAAAGAGAGACATAGCTCAAACTAGCCTCAGTTAGCTGTACAACAACTTCCTTTCCTACGGGATCTAAGCAAGCTGAGGAGACTGTGCAGCAATTCTCCTTTCTGCAAAGAATTTAAATAAATAGTTAAGAGCTTTAGTTATAAAATGTAAGAATTGTGCTAGAGCTGGCAAGGAATTGCAAATTTATGGCAGAGCTTCAACTGCGGCAATATATAGATCTACAACTGAAATATAAAAACCTTGGGCTGGGGGAATTGGGTATTTTCTAGTGCTGAAAACATGCTTCTTCTCACAAATATAAGAGGAGCAGCAAGTGTTCGATGAATGGAGGACAAAAGGAAAGAATCAATTACCTCCAGCAGTAACAAGCTTCTCTACACGGGCAACAATATGCTTTCCGTATGTATACTTCTTCAGTGCATTCAGATGAACCTTAATCCGTGACAAGATTAGCTCACGTTGACGATCGTCACAAGTTTCCAATACCTTTTGTACAACATAGTTCGCGAACTGGTCTTTCATCATTGCCTGGATGCAAACAACAAGCCTCAATAGGGATTGGGTCATTATATTTTGGCCCCAAGAAAAGCCATGTACTGTATTAAGCACAAGGAAATCATACCAATACCAATTTTCACAATCTTGTCTTACATCATTGCTATTTTTAGCACCTAACGTGTATGTATCACAAGTTTGTACAAGGTAAGTCAACTAGTCAATGTTGCTCATCAGTAAACTGTCCAAATTAACTCTCTTATTTTGTTCTCATTTGGTTGCCCTCCTAGTATCCAACACATATAGTTTCTCATTTTTCCCTTCTCATATCTTTGTTCATCCCAGCTGAAATCATTTTGCTTGAACGTGTGAGTGACTAAATCAAGTAATTTTTCAAAAATGAAGGCACCACAATAATCTACATGTAAAAGCATACGTTCAAGATCTTTGTTTCTTGCAAGATGCAAAATAATTGGAAACATCTTCTATTTAGTGGAGTCCAAAGAGAAAATTTACTACTTGATAATTCTAGAATAAAGTTCTGCGTTGACTGTTGGGTAAAGGATCAACTACCAAGTTCAAGACAGAAGTTGAGGGAAGAGGAAATGCAAACAAGGAAGAAATAGTTACTCAAATGATGTGTTTGTGCAATTAAAATGATTTTTTTTTAACCATTTTTCTTCATGCACTTTTCAAAAGAATAGTTTAGTCAACATGTCTGACATTGGCTTGACCTTTAACTTTGTCATATGCCACCCTGAGCTAAGCCCCTCAGCTTCCCGCCTGAGAAGCCAGAACCTCAAATGCTTATCTTTGTTCTTGATAACTAGGTTTTCAAATAAATTTAGCGTGTCATTTATGATAAAAGTCTGATCCATCAACTACAAACTACCACAGCTTTTTTCACATATCTGGAAGCTGGAGAACACATAATCTACAACAAACAAATTGCCAATCTTCAGAACATGCTATCAAGAAAGGAGTAGCCTGATGTGCGCAGGCCATGCCAACTCAATAGCCTACCTATGATGAGGATAGATTAATAAAATCATAATGAGGTACACACAAGGAAAGGGTAACATGCCCAGCAACAGAACAACTCTAGGCAAGAATTTTCATTTCATGTAGTTACAGAAAGTAAACAGAGGTATAACCAACCTGAAGTGGCTCATTTTCATCCGTAGAGCCAAGCATCTCATTCACCAGGAGCTGACGCTCAGAAGGCCCACCAAAGGATAAACATTTCTCCACAACATTGGAAGCAAACTTCTGCTGGCTCATCTGAACTATCTTGTCAGCTAATTCCTTGATTATTGCAGAACGCTCATGCAGCTTTCCATGCTCAAGTACATGCTGTTGGGGGAAACGTAGCAATAGAAGAACAACACCAAAACTTAAAAAGAATGGTACCTCAGACAGAACAAATAATTCTCAAGTGTATGCAAATCTTGTTCCGTGGAAGGGGATAGGTGTAGAGTTCACATTGGCCCTTGGCAACTCAAATCTCGATATTTATTTATTATTTATTTTGATTAGTAACTCATATATGGATGTGATCATATGAACCCTGCTTCTTGTAAGAAAAACTAGACTAGACTCCAGATCACATACAAGTCAAGCAGCCGTTCATCACAAACAGCTGTATGCAATTACCATGTCTTTTGGATTAGCTTATCGTATCAATGCCCTTAAGACTGGCCTATAGAATCTCATACAGGGAATACCATACTCCTAAACAAGGTTAAGTACCTGAACGACATAATTGCCATACTGATCCTGTGCCAACATGCTAACACATCCTAAAATTTCATCCATCACTTTACCCACGGTTTTTGGGTCCCTGCAGTGCTCCAGTATCCTCTGTTTCACATTAAAAATAAAAACAAATAAATATCATGTATTATCTTTCTACCCTTTAAAATACTCCATCTTAAAACATAAAAGATAAGAAATATGTAAAGCAATTTTTATACCTGTATCACACGGCACCCATATGGATGAGTGGAAAGGGTAACAACTTGATCAAAAAACGTTGAAACAATGAACTGAATATGTTCTTCAGGAACACATTCAATACACTTCTGGATGACATGGTTCCCATTCTGATCACGCACACAGCGCATGATGTGACCATCAAGCTCTTCAACCATTTTAATCTTTTGATCCACATCAACAACTTCGATTGCCTGAATCAATAAACAAAGATAATTATTGCAAAGTTGATATATTAGCATATTCAAAATCAAAATTTTGCTTCAAACCCTCTGAGTGGTATGAAAAAAAAAAAAGAAACTTTCTGAGATGTTCCAAATATGCAAGGAAACTGAGAAAATTCTGATTAGATCAAAACACATGGACACAAATTAAATTACTCATCCATTGAAGGCATATTGGGCCTACATATCCTTCTATTAAAGCAGAAACTATGATCATCAAGAAGTTAAAAAAAAAAAAAAAAAAAGCAAACAAGCCGTGGATGTGGATGAGGTGTTATTTAAAAAAAAAAAGCAAACATAGGAAAATTTATTTTAACTTAATTTCAGTACAGCAGTAAGATTGCTCCTTTGCAACACGCAGGTCATGAGCTCAATACTCAGAAACAATCTCTTCAGTTACTGAGGTAAGACCGTTTACATTGCCCCTTCTCAAATCCCACATAGGCAAGAACCTCATGTACTAGGCTACCTTTTAGTTTTATGTAATTCAAGACAAGATTAGCACAGTCCATGTCAATTATAATGAAAAAGGTGTCATTGCACTGCTCATCCAGTAGTAGAAGAAAGATGATGATGGTGGTGTGTGTGTGAGAGAGAGAGAGGGAAGTGAAATGATTACTTAAATTTTTTCTTTGCTTTTTATTTACAAAATGGTGTTATTTATTTTTCTCAAAAAAAAGTGCGGTATAACAAAAGCTGCGAGGACTGTGTCATAAATTACCCTAAAAAAATCTACAGTACAAGCTGAGAGGTTATTTATCAAGGGAGGATAAGAAATCAAAACATTAAATTTAACCAAAAATGGCTTCAGTTCAATTATGAAGACTGGCATGTGTCTTCGGAATTTTATTGTTAAAAAATAAATAAAGAAATAAATTAATTTAACTAGAACATCTTCAGTGGGTCATAATTATGTGACCTTCAGTTTTCAATCAATATTTCTTGTAGGATCTGAAGAAACAAAGGGCCAAAACTTCCTAATCAATTCAATGAAATCAAAGGAATTTGTAAAACATTTAAGTAGAAGATAATATGAGATCCATATCCATTCCAAGGCCAAATACATGGGTTCACAACAAATATTTGGACAACATGTCCAGTGTTGGCGTGCCATTGATTACAGAAACTTGCAGGACACATTGAACATCTAAAAGCAGCTCAGCCACAAATGATATTACCTTCTGGATCACTCGACAACCATACATTTGAAGGCTAAGTGTCAGAACATGCCCAAAAAGCTTATTGGCCAGTTCTCTTCTCTGGGATGCAATTCCATGCTCGAAAAACTGAAATTAAAACACAACCACGTTCTTGGTACACATAAGGGTTATATGTTATATGCATTGAGTGGGAAACAGAGTTGGAATATTGTGTACCTTTTGAATCACATAATTACCAAACACATCAGTCATCAAAGTAAGGGCATGGGGAATGATTTCATCAAAAACCATGTTTTTCTCCTCTGTTGTCGCTGTTTCAAGCTTTTGTTGAATGAATCGGCTCCCATATTGATCCGCACTGCTCATATTAAATGTTGCATCAGAAATTTTCAAATTCAAGATGGTTCCACAGTATTCATGCTCAAAAAATTCACAAGCAGCACATACCTGAATTCAACGACATGACCAGCAATTTCCGAAAGTTCAAAACACTTAGTTTTATTGCTTTTAAACTCTTCCAGCAAAGAGGATGCAAAGCTATCTTCCACGTTACAACCAGCCTGTAAATGCCAGGATCCCATTACACCCCCAGCCAAGTTTCTCATCCCAGAAGGGAATCGCATATTGAGTTCACCATGCCTCATTGGACTAACTGGTCCAGCTGGAGAGTTTGGAATGACAGGGCTAGCCAAGGGACTTCCAGGATATGACAAACCAACACCATATGCAGGAGTTCCATAGTAACCATGGTGATTAGAACCACCAGTCTTCGTGCCAACGGGAACACCATATTGTGATTTCTGAGCTGATAGCAAAGAGCCCAGATAAGCTTTCTGAAGTAAATCGATGTATGAATTCCCAATGTAATTCATCCCCATAGAGGGATCACTAAGAGCTGCAGCACAATCAGCTGTCCTCAAGTACTGAAGATACATTGGATCAACAAGAGGTGCCTGAAGAGCACTTCCTGCCACCTGGTTCCCAATTCTGCTGAAATTCTGTGATTCTGAAGCTGCATGGTTTAGATTTGATCCAAAAGGCAAGCCCCTTCCCAAAACTCTCGAGTCCATCCCAGCGACAGGAATAGCCGATCCTCCAGCAACATTTTCAAATAAAGGTGGCACATTAGAAGTGCCAAGATGGCCAGCCATCATGGATGGCATTCCTGCATTTATGGAGTATCCACCTAAACCATAGTCTGGAAATGATGAATTAGCACCATCCATGTATGGATAGTGAGCAGGTAAGCTACCTTTGCTGTTTTGAGTAGAAGTAGGAGATCCTTTTAGGTATGTTTTATTGGGAGAAGCTGCAGTTCTATGCACATCAACTTGCCTATCTGATACAAAGGAAGCATTACTAAAGTTGAATCCAGAACCATTGCTCCTGCTTGAATCCAAGTATGACACTTTTGCTGATTGATCAGCTGAAGGCATACGAAAATTGCCAGATTCAAAATTATTCATGTATGGATTTTGCTTAACATTATTCTGGCCACTTTGTGAATTGAAGATATAATTCTTGTGATCAGCCACATCCTGTTCAATGTCTAGTGGCAAATGGTCTTCTACATCTATTACACCGTTAGAAAGGTTCATGCCAGATAAAGCAGTGACTAAATTTGCTGACTCTGTCATGGTACTTGATATGTTCAATGAGTTTGGACTATTAATACTTCTCTTTTCCGTCGCACTTACTCTCTCTCCACCAATAGGAGCAAGGCAAGGACTTGGAGACCTGGCAATGAGTTGGGGATCTGGGGTGGTGCTTCGTGACAAGGAAGCACCCAAAGCAGCAGCATAAGAAAATGATGCTGGTGGGCCAACATTTTGGACGGTAGATGAGTTCTGAACATCCACACTGGATCCACTGGCACCTGCAGATGCCAATTCACTAGGAAAATGAGACAGCTCAGCTTCAGTAGAACTTAAGATTTCATTTCTTTCAAAAGCATTACGGCTGGCAGAGCGGGAAAGGTTCCCAGAGGCAGGAGTTCCATGCTCCAAATCATCCTGCATCAACAGTAAGTTTCAAATTTACTAATAGGTTCCTACAACCAAGCATGTTCATGGAAAAATGAATGGAAGGGTCAAAATATAGCAACTAGTATACTTAAAAAAAAAACAATAGAATTTCAACTGAATGGTCGTTATTAAGATTTATAAAATTAGCCCCAAAAAAAGTGAAAAAGAAAAATATAAAACAAATTCAAATGCAATTTTGAAGGATAGGTCAAACTGAAGACTGGACTGACTTAACTCTTGTTGCCCAAACCAACATCAATGCTGTTTCACATTCTTATCTTGTGCTAAGTCGGGCTAAACCAGATAAACCTAGGTAGTGTCAGGTTGATGCAGTCAAAACATGGAGAGAAGTACAGAAATCAAAATGAAATCTTGATATTTCGGAAATAAAATCCTAAGGAAGAAACAAATTCAAGCTCTGCTATAGTTCCTCTATCACTCCACATAGAACATACTATAAAATTTACAAGGAGAACACCATATCTTCTACCCATTTATTTGATGTTATTATTCAAAACATAAACTAAAATTGTGATAATCAAATGCATCACTACAAGTTGAAACTTCAAGATTAAGTATAAAAAATAGGAAGCAACCATGACTCACAAGTCCCAGTACTTTGCAATTTCATCTTAATGTCAATCACTAAGACCCCCAACACTAGATTGGAAGCAGAAGGTTTCAAAGAACATTGCTAATAAATTGATTTAATGCCAAAAGGGATAGATTCACACACACACACACAAACAAAAATGCAGAAGGCATTTGGATATTGAATAGTCACATTAAATGCGCGGTAATATAGGTTTACTAGTCTAACCTCAACTATAGTTTTAAAAATCGGCTATTACCATTACGTGCCATTTTCAGGTCCTTATGTTCCCGTTAGAACCCCCCATTATTTCTTGTTATTTTCCGTTCCTGTTGCACCAACTATTACCGCTTTTTAAAACCATTGCAACACAAAAGCAACAAGAGTTGAGGCCAGGTAGAATTTTTCAACCTGTTCCCAACTGAAAGAATGAATGTATTGCCCAAACCACCTTTGGGATAACTCGAAAGGGCTCACTAGTCCACCACGTTTCCATAATCCACTGCAGTATCCATTAAGACTGTAGTTGGATTTATATGAAGATCTAGAAACATAATTTAAACAAGCTTTGGGCAGAAAAGTTATAATAATGCACATTTTGAAGATTAATTGTTAAAATCAATAGCAAAGTCAGAAAATTAAGAACAGGAGCTGCAGCTTAGTAGTTCCAAATTTAATAGCACCCTCTAAAGAGTAGAAGTGTCAATTGATTTCTGCTCAAAGTGCAATATGCAGGAGAAATTTAGTGCTGTATCGAACCAAATTTGAGTAATTGGAGAACCCCAAACAACCAATGGTTCGACAAGAAGTTAATGATCTAACAATAAGAACCTTGTCACCCACAGATTCTAAACTTTTAAGAGACAAATGAAGTTCTTATCAACACAAAAACCAAATTATTTAGGGTCTACAACATGGATTAGTCATCTTTGGTCAACAAAGCCAAAAGCCAAAAGCCCAAATATAAAATTATTCCCGCCTACCTACCACAACCCTCCCCCTTACTCTAAGCCAAGGACCAGTAGTGTGAAAAATGAGAATGTCCCCACATTATGCTAGCCATAAACCAAAATCCATGCAATAAAGCCAAAATTAATACGAAATCAACTTATCAAATTAAAAAGATCCAAATTAATACTTACCCAAAAAATCCAAATAACATGAAGCGACAAAAAACCTTAGAAACACAAGCCAATGAATCTTCTTCACAACGCGTAAGGAAAACCAAAGGCTTGATGATAGGGCTTGATTTGCTTAAAAGTAACAATTATACAATACGTGTCAAATATGAAGTGAGGCAACAAATGGCACTAGACAATTGAAGGGACTATAAATCCCACGCACTCAAATTATCATTAATTGAAAAGCAGGTATACCCTATATATCAAGGGTACTTCACTGCAATTGGGAAAAAGCAACACACTACTAACAGGTGGCCTTTAACATGTGAAACAGCAAAGCGCATGCAAAATTGCATATAAAAGCATAAATATGTAAGAAAACCACCTGAAATATTTCGGCGAAACTCTTCTGCTTCCCACCCAGTCCTAAACCAGGTAAGCCAATCAGTCCATCTCCACCCCACTCTGCTGAACCATAAACTTTTTCCACCTCAGTCTCACTCTCTCCTTTCCTTGAACTAAACCCCGGTGGCATTGAGAACAGTGATCTTCCCCCACCAACACTATCATTCCTATTCAATTTCTTTCTATCTCCAATCCCACCAACAGCTGAACTCCCTCCTTGCAATCTCTGTGCAAACCTCCAATCTTCTTTTGATAGCAACGGCGGCGGCAGCCTAGGGTTTAAATTTCCATTCGAGTAATAATACGATAAATAAGCAGGATCAGACCTAAGCTCTTCCTCAGACATCATGCCATTAGCGCCCTTATTATTGGCTAGCCCTGAAAAGGCAGCAGCAGCAGCACCATCACCACCACCACCATGATTAAACAAACCACCAACAGCACTCAATGAACCCTCAACAGTGGGAGGAGCAGACCCACTTCTATACAAATTTATCTCCTTCTCAAGATCATCAGCTTCTTGTCTTCGCTGCTCGTGAAGCAACAAGCTAATTTCTTTCTCCAATTCGTCTCCCAGTGATCCTTCGTTACCACCAAGCATGGGCTTCCTTCCCAATTCGGACAACATCTTCACAACCTCCAATTTACCACTCATTTCAAACACTCCAAATACCCCCAAATCCTAAAAAACTACCAAGAAAAAAAAAAAATCGAACCTTCTGACTGTAACACCTAAAACCCAAGTTTTTAGGCTCTAGAATCCCCTTTCTACACTCATAAAAATCCAATCTTTGATCATCAAAACTCCAAGATAGCTGGTTTACTTAAACAAAACCATCTAAAACTGGACAATCAAATACGCATAAGCAAAAAAGATTCGGTTATCAAAATTCAAAAGATAGTAAATAAAAGGAAAACAAACACTTCCATTGATTGCAGTGCACGAACAGGTGGAGCTGAAGAAGAGTTTGGACGTGGGGGTTGTGAGATCAATATAAGTTACGGGCGGAAATAGTTGAAGACTCTGATCAAATCCGGCGGCGAATCGGTTCTTACAAAGGACCCATCCTAGGGTTTGCTTTCCAACTGCAGAAACATGGTTAAATACAGTAACTGAATTTAATTTCCATTTCTATTTTTCGTCTTTGTTTTCTAAAATATTTTTCTTTCGAAAAGTTTATATATGAGATACTAATATATTTTCCTAAATTATAGGGTCTGCTAATTGACTGAGTGATAACCGACTGGCGGTGCTATATATATAGCAGTGTTAGATATAAACATATAAGCCAGAGAGAGAGAGAGAGAGAGAGAGGAGAGAGAATTTATAAGCGTTTGTCATTAAAAAAAAATAATAAAAAATCATTAGAAATCACATTTTTTAATATTCAGTGAAAATTATAAATCATATTTCACATATAGATAGATAGTGACATTTTTTAATTTTTATATTAATTTTTATAAAAAAATTATTAAAACAATTTTTTTAATTTATCAAAATAATTCTATATCAGAATTTATTAAAAATTTTATAAATTTATAAAAAAATTATTAAGGTTTGCAAAAACATTTAAGAAATTTATAAAAAAAATTAATAAAATTTGTATAATATTATTAGAGTTTGTAAAAAATTTATGAAAATTTATAAAAAAATTATTAAAATATGTTAATATGTATAAATTTATAAAACTTTAATAAAATACAAAAATTGTAAAAAGTGTTGAAAAATTTTATAAATTTTAGATTTGGCGATTTTCCTCGTATCAAGCGGCCTACTGCTTATTTTCCTCATGTTGCAAAGGAAGAATCTGTGGGCGCCACATACACACTTCAGATTCGGTGGTTCGACGAAGCGAAATTTCTAGTTTGCCATCCAAATATCATTTTATATGGATATTCCTCATTCTTTTCTTGATTTTAACTTATTTTAATATAACTCTTTTTTTTTTTTTATTTCATCTTTATATTGGGCTAAGGACATTCGAGAGAACTTTTACATTCTTCCATTTTATGGGGGTGATTGATATAATTAAAAATAAAATAAATTATAAATTTATAATACGTACAATTAAATAAATTTTTAAAAATTTTCATAAATTTTTCATAAAAGTTTCTGCGCCTAACACTCTAAGAAGAAAATTAAAGAGTGTGATAAAATTTTTAACTTATTCACAAAAGGTGTAAAAAAAGAATTTTTTCACATTACACTTGTGCATCAACATTCCTTAATCTGGTGGTAATATACCAATGTTTTAATTATTCTCTTTTCTCAAATATAATTTATTTCATATTAAAAAGAGTGGTACATAGTTTGTCATTTTATTTTGTTATAATCTTTAAAAAGTTTTACTTATTTTTTTTATGAAAATATTAGATATGAGTGCACCTGTGTGCGAATTTTTTCTTTTCAATTAAATCTATATTTTTTAATTGAAAATAAATTACCAAATAAATTTAAAATAAAAAATTAAAACACTTATAAAATATTAGATAGTTTTAAATAACATTATAATAAATAATTTGTAATTAAGTGAAATTTAAAAAAAATATAAAGATAGTAGGTGATTAGAAAAGATATTTAATGAATATTAAAAAATAGAAAATTAAATTTATTTAACTAAGTGACAGTTACTAAAAAAATTTTTGACATGTATAAAATTTGGACACACAACTTTTTATCCTTTTTGTGAATTGTTTTATTTATTAATTGATTTGAATATTTAAAATACAGTTCACATCTATCTCTGTTTATATTAATTCACTTTCTTAATAGATTGTAGAGATTTGATTATAGAATCTCCTATCAAAATATCTAAAATATTTATAATACTCATATAAATTTTTATGATTCTTTATAATATCCAATTATAGAATATTCTACTTTATAATATTTATAATAGAGTAGAATATTTGAGACGCTTCTTAAAAATTTTGCTAGTTTCTAAAATATTATAAAAAATATGTAGAATAATTCAGTGACTCTTAAAAAATTTTAAACTTTACTAAAATATATTTTTATTTTTTAAATTAAATTTTATTATTTTTATTTTCTAGCAAGTATATTTTTAAGAAAAATCCTCTATATTATATATATTTTTTATTTATTTTATTTGTTTAGAAAACACACATTAAGTTTTGGAGGCACAAAGACAAGTCCAATGGATTCTCAAAATTGTGTCCTACTAAATAATACAACCTGGGGATATAAATGGATAAGATATTTATAAAATATGGTATTTTAATATTTTTATTTGTTAGTTATTATTTGCTTGTTTTTTTCTGAATTTGTTTAATTTTTAGCTCATAATTTCAGACATTTAGGAACTGTTTAGTAGTACTGTCGTTTTTCTATTATTGTTTTTTTATTACTATTTTCTGTTTTTTTTTTTTCTGTTATTGTTTATCTTTCCTGAAATGAAAACTAAAATACCGTGTGGAGACGTAATTTTGTTTACTAATATTTTTTATTTTTAAAAAATATTTAATTATATTATATTATATTATACTATGTTATA
>JAVXUM010000011.1:1915617-1932932 GCA_035590655.1 Pouteria glomerata | reverse complement strand
TAAATTGTGGGTTCGTAAGGCGTGCAGTGAGATAAGTTTTCAGAGATTTTCAGAGATTTTCAGAGTTTTTCAGAATATCAAAGCCACCCAAACACCCCCCAAATGTCCACGTTCAAGTCTAAACCACTTATCTAGTTGGCATGTTAACCACTTAATTAGCCCCTGGGGCACAGATCAGATGGCAAAGACTGGGAGTGGGGGAGACCCCCAGCCCTGCCACGCGAGTTCGAATCTCTTTGGAGACTCGCTTGCCTGCACTGTTGGTTAAGTGGTAAGCTCTCAGCCTCTGGTCCTCCGATGCACATCCCGTGATTTACCTCCTCCATGTTGCTCCAGGGCAGGAGTAATGGGGGCCCCTAAGGTCAGGGTATGACCTTATGTTAACCACTTAATTAATAGCTACTTAATTAATTTAAACTAGCTAAGATATTAATTAATTAATTAATCAACTAATTAATTTAACGAAAAACTAAATAAATTTTATAATAATATCAAATTAACACAATTAAAATTTTGAAGTATAAAATAAAAATTAAATTAATAATACATTTATAAATAATAAAAATTTAATGCGTTACATAAATTTTTCGTTATTTTATAATATTTTACTCAAAATAAATTTTCCGTTATTTTATAATATTTTTTGGAGGGGCACTCTTGACTTATATTCTAGAGGTCCTGCTCCTACTTGGGCATTGAGCTCACTTGGTGGAATCAGTATGATGAGGTTGGAGACAAAATCCCTCCTAATAATGATAATAACAATAATAACAATAATATATAATTTAATACGTTTTGAGGAATTTATTAATTCGTTTTGAGACAAACGGCAATCAATGGTGGAATTGAATTACATTTTTAATTGAAGAAGATTCGGGCATGTAAATGACCAGATTCGGCTCCCCTCTGATGGGTTATTATTTTAATAACATCAAAATTGTGAGAGTTATAGGCAGCTGCTATATGGCTGCAATGAAAAAATCAACGGGTGAGATTGATCTATACTTAATTTTTAGTATTGTGTATTTATTATACTCTAATCAAATTTTTTAAGTTTTTATTTTTATTTAAAAAATAATTTTAATTAAATTAAATTACAACTTTGAATTAAGTACAAATTAATCTCACCAAATGCACTAACTGTTATACATAAATGGACGATGATAATTTAATTATAATAATTTAAGGAGTTTAATTTTTATTTTGAAATTAATTTTAACTAATTTAAATTAATGTTTTTAAATCATTATAATTAAATCTTCACTGTTCATCTACGCATTGCAGCTTCTGTAGTACTTTTCTTTACTGTGCTTTCCTGAAACTTATTTGAAACCTCAATAATTAGACATATATTCGTACAAATTTATTAGCAATTCTTTATTCATAATCATCTTTGGTCCTCAAATTATGCGACCTATTTTATTTCAAAATAATTTTTATATAAAATTTAAATTATCACATAGATATAAAGCTTAAAACTAATATATAAAATAAAAGGTAAAAATAATGCACGCGTGCCACGTGTCATTTTGATGTTTCCTCAGCGAGCCATCCAGTTTGACAATTAAGCCTAAAGTTGTGATGGTGGGTTATCATTTTTCGGGGTTAATTGGTTATGAATTTAAAATTCCAACATTTCGCAGTGATTGAGAATCCCATGGTAATGCGCAGGAGAGTTGCTTTTTTATGTCCGTTCACCATTTTCCACCCTAGCTATTATTATTATTGAGCCAAAAATGTAAATTTTATATTCCGTACTTCAAATTTCTAAAGGTGAAAGTGGCAGTCAGATTATTAGCGAATCTGACTGCCACTTCCACCAACATTATGTTTGCACCGTTATTAAAGTTTCCTTTGCATTAATATAAATTTGGATGTGTTAATTATTTAAAAGAAGATAATACAAATATAAACTTTATTAGTTTAAATAAAAATTTCATTATGTCTATTTTTGAGTAATTTTACCGTCATTGATTGTGATAGAATTAAAATTACCATTAAAAAAATAATTATTTAAAATTATTAAAAAAATGTTTGAAAAACATAATTAAAGTTATTTATCAAATATTCAATCCCAAATTTAAGCCAAACAACACTTCTTTAGCAAAATCACAGTTCCAGAACCATCCTTTTCCCCACATCTAACACAACCCCCTCTCTCTCTCCCTCTCTCTCTCTCTCGAGAATATTGCAACCCACAGGAAATATATAGTTTAGACCCTTCCGTGTGAAAAAGTTCCACTCGACGGTGCTGGTAAAAATTTCCGCTTGACGGGGGTGGCAGTCTTATCGTGTTTAAATTCGTAATTCGTATTTATATTTAAAAATTTAATGTATAAATTAAATTATTAATTTATTTCATAATTAAATTAAATCGTGTCAATTTTAATATATATTCACGTCATATCAATGTTCATATTTTTTTTTTTTCTCATTAACTTTGTATTCCTGTCAACGAAATTTATGTAGTGTTGATTTCAAATTAATGCATTCGTACTGTACTAGATTCGTATTTTCTCTCCTTAACTTATTATATATTCATCAGTACGATTCATATTTTCTCAAATTTTGGTTTACAAAAATAAAAATAAAAAAAATTTCTAAAAATATCTAAAATTTATTTTATTACACGTACTTATCTCAAAAAATTTTAATAGTTTATTAAAAAAATAAAAAATCTAAAAAAAAGTTAACTAAATGAGTAAATTTTTTTGATAATCATATTTTTCGAGTTGAAAACTTTCAAACGAGTACCATTGTCATTATTTTATACTAATTTTTTTAAATTCGTGAAAATAAATTTGAGAAACCGTTCTCACGATTTTACTCTGGCAGTATCAAAATATCACTATTTTTCTCTAAAAAATTCTATTAAATACCAAACGTCTAAAATTAACTCAAATCATATTTTTTTTATTATTTTTTATTTTTTATCACTTTAAACACTATCTTCTTACTCATCTCGATAAAATTCATATTGTATTTTCATGTCAAATCTAATATTATCACTCCTGCTTAAGCAGGTATTTTCAGATTCCAAAATTAATGCAGATGTACCTCCTTATGTTCCTCTCAAAAAAAAAAAGAAAAAAAAAGAAGGAAGAAGAACACAGTTTTCACAGAAAGTTGACCATTCTTTGACAGCAGTCAAACTAATTCATCTTCATTGATTCCTCATGTTCGTCAAAAAAGGCAAAATAAAAACGAATATAAATGAAACAGAGGACACAGCCAAATCATGAACGAGGTGCCTCTTTCCAAGGAAGAAGCAATCCATGACCAACAGAGTTTTCCATATTTGAATATCAACCTAGCTTGCCCAATAAAGACCATTCACCCCCAGTATAGAAATTCCATCTTTCCTTTAGTTAAATAGAGAATAAGACATATCAAGTCCAAACCGTCCACTGATGATATCTCATCCTTCTCTTAAGAATTATGATTGATGTGATCTCTAACCATCTTGAACCGTTGGTCCCCATTATCCTTCTCTTAAGAATAATTAAGGATGTGATCTCTGATCATCTTGACCTACTAGTCCCCATCCAACCTGGGATGCACCCCTCAGCCAAGTCAAATGAAACCAAATTCCCATTATGAGTGCCTGCTGAGGCCGGGCAAATGCATATAAATTCAGAACCAAGGCCCTGGCAGTCACTGACTTGCCCAGGCGACACTGTATTTATGCCTTTCTCATTATTCATACATCTTCAATATCTCTATCCTGAAAGTTTTTAGGGCCATTCCTGGCTTCAATATTGTGATTCAAGGATCAAACTTGGGATATGGATTAAAACTACAGCAAAGGATGGACTAATGAATCATAAAGCTCAAACAAGCTGAAGTGCCTTTTTATTACGAGTAGTAGCAAGCTGAAAATTCTTACAACTATAAAACTATATCATCAAGTAGTTACAGGGATATGTAACAGGCTTTCTCCCTCCCTTGCTCAATTGAAATCATTTCAATTGAACCAAAACTTCGATCCCACCACCTCATTGAGTACAACCTACTAGTAATTAAAGCCAAAAACAAAATTAGGTGAAAGAAAAGATGGTGCACTAACAATTAACAGAACAGCACACCCTTCTTCCCATAGTTACCGATAAATAAATAAAATTTAAATAAACAACGAAAGGCTGACACAGCACGTGAAAATGGAACCCGCTTATGCTGAGGTAGTACCCAATCCATCAGTGTTTTGGTAAATTTCAAACATTCCTTTTGGCACATAACCCCATATACCGGTGTGCTGAATTGAACCAAATGCATTTGAGTTCTGCAGTAACAATCGCGATGATTACTCCAGTCTGCAGGAGGGAAATGTAATCTTTCTTCGTTAAATCATCTTAAACAAGATTCCAGGATATAGACACACAAATTTGAAAATTTTCCCCACAAAAATAAAAAAAAAATAAAAAAGAAGGATGCAGTAGGACAACAAATAAACATATATCTTTACGTGTGTGTGTGTGAGAATAATAGCTACAATTTCATTTTTTTTATATTCTAAAAAAGTTTTATATTATTGTATTAAAATAGGAATAAATCTATATCAGTTTAATTTTATTATTGGATATTAATTTATTTCCCAAGTTTATCATCTGTTTCATAAATATCTAACCATGGACTCCTGTGCCCCTGAAAGTCCTAAGCCCATACGGTTTTAACAAACTTAAAGAACAGCAAGACACGTTCGATTGTCTATCAACATGTAAGCAATTGTCCAATATGTGCTTCAACAAGGACATAATACATTCTTAGAAAGTCCACACTTCTTAACCATTCAATAATACTTTTAAGTGTTGAGTAAAAACATTCATAATGTGATGGTGAATCAGGGATAGTACAATGTTCAAAATATCTGTTAAAGTACATTCATTCATGTATATGCATTTATGAATGTATCTTAATTTATATCTGCATTTATATTAGTTTAAGGATAATGTATCTAAGAGATGTGAAAAGTCAGCTTGTAATCTATAAATAGATACACATGAACCTAGTTGGTGTGTGTGGATCTAAAGTCATCAAGGAGGTCGCCAGTCTCAGGTGACCATCTTCGTTAGAAGGTCGTCGCCGGAACAGTGGTCCACGCGCCCTCACGCACAGCTTGCAATCGGCGCGTGAACCCTACGAGCAATCTGACCGGCACATGTAAGCGTGTGTCAACCCGTCAAGTTATGCCGGTCCTCCGGTGGTGTCGTCCTTCTCCGACGAGTCTACCAGCATTTGCTTTTTTCCTAGTCTCCTCTCCAGTCTTCAGATCATCGTCCCCGCGAAGCCTCTTGCAAAACAAGTTTCTCAGCCTCGCATGTACTTCTGTCAATATCCGAAAGTATGTGTTATTTCGGATGCGTCGCTGTTGTCATCAAACTTGTTCTCAAGATTGAAGTTAGTCAAAGTTAAGGCTCGTCAGTCAACGTCGACGACGATCAGTCTAGTCAAAGATTGAAGTCTTGTCCAGTCAATGACAATTTCAATCTTTGCAACAGTCATGTCTCCATAGTCAAAGACCAAAATTAGTCAAAGTCAATGGTCGTCAATCGTTTGTAAAAGCGCTTCGTCGTCAATCGTCAACCTTGAGTAAGGTTCATCTGTAACAAGCTTGAAACATATGTATGTTATAGCTTGAGAGGGAGTGTTAAAGTACATTTAGTCATGTATCTGCATTTATGAATGCATCTTAATTTATGTCTGCATTTATATTAGTCTGAGGACAATGTATCTAGGAGATGTTAAGGGTTAGCTTGTAATCTATAAATAGATACATATGAACCCAGTTGGTGTGTGTGATATTAAGCTCAATAAACCTCTACTTTCAACAATATCATTGGACAAAAAAACCATCAACTTCAAGCTCATGAGTTTACCAGATGATTGGCGAGTTAACAAAAATCAGCTCTTCCTTTTATCCTTTGGGCAACCAATCAGTTGAACCATTAAAAGAATAAAACGAATTTATTTAAAACAGAAAGCACCAATCAAAGAGGTGGGTGATAGAAGAAAGGCCGGTACCTTTGTCAGGTTCCCAAACTCTTAAGTTGCCAGAGCCCCAGAATTTATCAATTCTTATTAATATTGCCATATTTATGTTTCTTGTGCAGGTTTCCAGCAGGAGAGTGCAGTTATGATTCGCCCCTTCCATCCCTGCACCATCCAGTTGCTGTCCGTGTCCACCACAAAATCCTCATGGTAACCTGACTTCACCTTAGCCCTCACATTTTCCATGATCTCCTTGTCAAGTGGGAGCTGCCTGAATCCAGCCCTCGTATTCCGAACTTGCCACTGCTTATATGTCTCTGGCCTTATTACCCTCTCGGTACCCTCACATGCTATGACACTGAGTGCACCCCTCCCCAACACCTCCCGTTCAAATAGCATCCTTCCCGGATCATCACGTGGTAAAATAGCATTAAACATATCAAACCATGAATAGAATTGGAAGAGTGCCTCCCGAAATCGCGAGACAAAGAAGGGGGCATTGTACGCCCCATTAACAATTCCATGGATGAATATCTCTGGATTCATACTCTTGATTAATTTCAGAACCGCATCCCGTGGACTGTTTGCTGCTACTGTTTCATCAGGAACATACCTCAAACGGTGCAAACAATTAACAACAAGGATCTCATCTCTCTCAATCTTGAGATCCTCAAGTTGGATAGTATCCCATTTCTTTGCTATATCACTGAACTCGAATGGGACATTAAATCTCTGACAATAATACATTAGGCGACGCCCAGTCTCCTCAACCCTTTCTGCAGGCCGAAAACCAGGCTGAGGAAAGTCTATTCCTGTAATGCGAATGGTAGGAGGTCCACCAGGTTTCAGAGAGAGATGCTGGATAAGGTGGGGCCACTGAAAGCCATATGTAATACCAAAATCAATTATGTGAAGCCTTTTTGCTTTCTCAGCTAGCTTCACAATTAATTGATTGGCATAGAAATTTGCCATCTTTTTGAAAGGGCATGCTGTAAGATATGCCCGGTAAGCTTTTAATGTGTCAACAGCTGCTAACCTCTTGACCAAAAGAGATGCATCCAATGCTTTTCCAGTACCAGCCAAGCGTGTCTCAAGAGCATTTGCAAAGAAATAGGCCATCCTCTCAATACCATCTCCCAAAGAAGAAGAGTGCTGCCTAATCTTCTTCAGCAGTTCATTAGCAACTCTGCCATCATTACTAGCCACAGCTCGTGCACACTGAGTTAGAAGAGTCATCAAATCCACCACTTCCTTTTTCTTGCCTTGTTTATTAGCACGTGGCCTTCCTCCACTTGATCTTTTTGATTTCCTATTCTTCTGCAGCTTTCCGCTTGCTTCATTTTGTGAGATTTCATCAAAAAGACAAGTTGACTGCTTGTGCAAATGAGGATTCAGACAGAGACAAAGCAACACCTTATCATACATATCAGATGGCGCACCAGAGTCTTCAGCAGAACTTGACAGTTGCTTATTGCTCGGGCTACCTTCAAAATAATCATCATCCTCTCGATCACGACCTTTTTTCCCCCTTGACCCACTTAATGAATGTTCCCTCTGACACTTGTCAGCTTCAGCCACTAGGCCCACTACCTCTGAAGTCTGTTCATTTTGCCCCAAATCATAATCCACGTGAACCGTTTTAGGGATTATCAGGTTAGATCCTCCTTCCCCATCCCCTCGCTTGAACTGTGAGATAGCTTGGCTCTTCTTAGAAGGATCTAAAACCTGAAATGAACTAGCAAGAGTCTCCATTGTTTGACCAATAGCACCACAAAAGCTACTTGAAGAGCCAAATCTTTGGCAACTGGACTCTAGGAGAGAGGATCCAAATTCATTCTGATCACCAAGCCGATTAGAAAGGACGGTGTTCGTGCAAGTAGAGCTGCTACTGTAGCGATTACTGCAATTCCTGCTGAACTCATCGTCCGAGCTCTTGGCGTCTCCATGCATCGATGGCAGGTCGCGATCTGGGGAAGGAGGGTACTTCTCGCCAAGGACATCATACAAGGATTTCTCAGCGGCCTGGAGAGCCAAGCTGTACTGGAACGCGCTAAGCCTAGATTCCAAGTCCTCGTCGTCCATAAGCATCTGGCTTATGCACTTGAGTACAGCATCCGAAGCATTGCCCTCGTCGGAGCTCTTGCCCGATGATGGAGCCAAATTACTAGGATTTCGATCATTTGGAAGGAAAGCCAACTCATGATCCGAGATGAGATCACGGAATTCGAATCCATCCACAATATTTTGATCAGAAAATCTGGGAATTGACATGTGTTCAATCCAAACACGTTTCTCGTACCAGAATATTCCTAAACTGATAATTTTTAAACAATTAAAAAAAAAAAAAAAAAAAAAAAAGAACACAACTTTGCCAAGTCTGAAGGTGATTTTCAATTGGCACAACTACTTACAAAATCAGACAGACCAAAAGCTTTAAACCCAATAGAGATAATTGGCAAGACCTTGAAAAATGGAGAACCCATAAACAAATAGATGAAGATGATAAGAAGGAAAAGACTCAGACGAATTGAGCACGATCTCAAGCCTGTACAAGACCAGACTTACATGTATTTGTGTATATATATTCAGAAAAACGAGTTAATTTAAGGTAGAACATGAGAGGAAAGGGAGAGCACCTTGAGAGAAAAACCCTAGCTATAGGAAAGAGCAGCTTTTGACACAGCCCTTTAAAAAATCAGTTGGTGTTGAATATTCCGCCGTCGCGTTGAAACCAGGAGATGAGGAAAGAAACAATGTTGCACTGTTGCTGAACTTTACCACAGCCGGTCGGTTCCAACAGGTTGCCA
Source organism: Pouteria glomerata (assembly GCA_035590655.1). Lineage (NCBI taxonomy): Eukaryota > Viridiplantae > Streptophyta > Magnoliopsida > Ericales > Sapotaceae > Pouteria > Pouteria glomerata. The sequence goes on along the minus strand of JAVXUM010000011.1, from coordinate 1,924,140 downwards.
CTGGAATGCGTGTGGATCCGGCACGACACGGAAGTTGGGTTGAACCGAGTCGAGTCGGTTAGAGTTAAGATTAGACAAATCGACACTCGTCCTTATTAATTGATTTTTTGTGTTATTGATAAATTGTTTGGTACACGGTAAAATACTAGAATTTATTAAAATTTATAAAAAATTATCAACTTTATTCATTAAATTTCGTTATATATTACTTTTACATCAACTTTTTATAATTTTATTATATATCTATTTTTTTTTATCATTCAAACACCTTTTTAGTACATTTTTTAAAAATAAATCAATTGTAATTTAAACATAGAATAACATAATTAATTAATTATTTTAAAAATAAATAAATTCTATTAATATTGTAAATTTGTAGCTGGTGAGATTTTTCAGTTATAAATGAAGAAATTAATTGAGTCTGCCCTCAAGATTATAAAGGGGCGTTTGGAGTATTAAAAAATTAAAAAAAAAAAAAGAGATTTGAATTAATTTTAGGTATTTGATATTTGGTGTTTGAAATAGAGTTTTTTTGAGAAGAATAGTGATACTTTTGAATTTTTGTGATAAAAAGTAAGAGAGAAAAATGATTTTTCGGGTTTGTTCCCACGGATTTCTATCAAAAATTTTAGACTTTTACACATTTTTGTTAAAACTTTTAGAACGGTTTGACAAATCCGTTCTAACGGATTCAAAAAAATTAATATAAAATAATAACAATGGTACTTGTTTAAAGTTTTCTACTCAAAAAATATAATTGTCAAAAAAAATTTATGTATTTGATTAACTTTTTTTTCAGTTTTTTTTTGTTTGTTTGGTGAAATATTGAAATTTTTTAAATATAAAAAATGTAAAAATGTATAATAGAGAGTGATTTATAGAAATTACTGAAGATTTATTTTATCTTTTTGTTGTTCAGAGGCAAACCAAAGGGACCAAAATCATATTTATTGTCTTAAAAATAAAAAATTGGAAGAACAACTTTTTCCCAAATTTTGATTGCTTGACTACTCAAAGCCAAGAGAGTTCACAACCCCTTAGGCCAGCAGTGGTAATCCTTCTGAGAAACAAAAACCAACAAAATAGCAGTAGTTTGGTTTCCATCATCTCGATATCGATTTTTCAATCCAAGTATCAATGTCGTAGATCAACTCAGCAATGGTTTAATCCGCTAGCTAGCTAGATCTAGCAAAAGTTGAGACTCACTGCAATCTAAGTTGCACCGTTACAGCCTATTTATGATCCAACATATTTTTGCTTAGAGCTTCTTCATAGTTCTTCATACCCTAGCCAGAATTGAAAATAGGCACATGGGGTTAAATGCATTTCCTTTCCATTTATACCAGAGGGAAATGAATAAAAATTAACCCAAAAGAAAAATCAAATATATAATTGGAAGGAATGTCAAAACAGCTTATTTGATCCTGGGAGTCTCTTGCTACAACAAATTCATTGCTCTTTGACTTTCATAATCTCGATATTCTGTGTTTGCCTGCCCACTAGACACGTTATAAACATACATATCGAAAATCCTATCATCGGAACCCATATTACCACCTTCTCGCCCTTTGAAGTTCTCCATTGGTGAAGCAGCAGCCCAAGGACCACCTGGAGCCGAAAAATTAGAGCTAGAACCTTCTTGATTCATACCGAGGGCGTTGTGATTCTGTGGTGAATTCCCAGTTGGCATTCTGTTGGTGGAATTGGCTGTCGTCAGAGAGATAGATGCAGACTGCTGCAGTTGCTGCTGCTGCTGGTTCTTTATTGGTGACTTTGGCCGCAGAGATTCTATTTCGGGGGTTGTCAAAACAAGATGAGGTGCCTCTGGTGGTGGATTTCGTCCTCCGCCTCCCTGCCAAACTTTCCCATCTTTATCAGAGAAGTTCCTGATATACGCCTGAAAACAACCAATTTTTTTGTAAGGTATTCATGAAAACCAATCAACTAAACACATGTTTCAAAGGAAGATAATGCATTACAACTAGGGCTGACAATGAAACAAATAGGTCGTGAGCTTTTTGAGTTTGGCTCGCAAAAAGTTCGGTTAAGCTTAACAAACCAAATTCAAGCGCTTTTTCTGTCTTGATACAAATTCAAAATCCAGCCAGGGATAGCTTGACTTGAAAGCTTGTGTGTCAACTCGAAAAAATAATATATATAACACAATTTAAACCAAAATGATGCCATTTTGATTTAGTGATACGATGTCATTTTAATTTAATCAAGTTATTTGTTTTGATTATAATATTTTAGACTCAAAATGACATCGCTTTAATTAGTCAAACGTGAGTCTAAATGGTCCTTTGTTAAACCATGCTCGAGGGCATACAAAAACTCGAATTCAAGGTTGAGCAGAGCCCAAGCCTTGTACTGTTTGTTTGAACCGCGCTCAAGCCTCATAATTGTTGTTTGAGCTAAACTCGAGTAAGCTTAAGCTAAAGGTCGGGTCAGGTCCACTCCTAATTACAACTCCGCATGACACCATACAAATGTCTTTTGATATGCAAAACATTGAAGGACATGCAGTGTTTTCACTGTGTTCTCCCGCAGGACATTGTTTTCTGAATCTTTTTAAGCTCTCACTTGGTGAAGGCATGCAAAAAAATTCTGCATGAGCAACATCATTTTTACTAATTTTAAAGGCCAATAATTTACAAATTTTGTTCCTAATTTTAGTTAGGAGAAGAGGCAGCACAGGTGCCCCAATATCTTAGTTCACTCTTAACGTTATCTTCTAGATAATACTTACAGCATGCACCAATAACAACAGTTCCCTGTAAGCTTTTAAGTTTTGTCCAACTCACTTTGTGTATTTACGTATCCATTAAAATAAATTCTAACCACCGGTTCAAGAAGCAGATCAGCCATAGGGCAATAGTTTTAGGAACTAATCCATTATTTTTTATTTTTTCTTTCATCTATTTTTGCAGAATAAGCACGCTGAGAACTGTACCTCAGCATTAAAATTCGATGACGATAATCCTTTGCCAACGGTCAACCAGCCAGACCGAATATTGTGGTCTTCACCAAAGAGCTCAAGTCTCCTGCGGCCAAGTGCAAAATGCTCTACTATCCGATACATATCTTCAGGTTTTGCAGTTGAACCTGCAATTCCAGTGGGAACAATATTTCAGAATTAAGTCCTAGCTTGCTCACCTCTATAATGCTACATGAAGCCAAAGAAGTTCAAATCTATAGTGCATGAAAACACATTTTAGCTTTCTGCGTAGGAACACAACTGTAAAAATATTTTCACATTTTAGCTTTCTGCGTAGGAACACAATTGTAAAAATACTTTTTTTTTCCCCACAATTCCACATAAGTTGCAATACACTAAAATGGATTAGAGTATCCCCCAAGGGGGACAGGACACTCGACTAAACCTTCAAAACTTGAAAAACGAAGAAATATGAGTTTCTCATTATAACTAAAAAGCTGCAAAGATCTATTGTTTTTGCTTGCCTTCACACAGTTTGTACGAGAAAAAACTACACTAACTAACAAAATGATGTGAAGGCAAAAAAGGGGATTCGGAGGGAGACAAAAGAGCTCAGTCAATATGGCATTCACGTTTGCATTCTAAATTACTTATACAGAAGTAATAAAATAAGCCATAATTACATTGCAGCATAAAACAAGACATGGAAATCCAAGAGATTAGTACTATAACTAACCATAAGGAGGCTCCTCAGCTATAATCACATCAGTATCAATGTTGGCATGGATTATATGACCATCAGTACTGCGACGAACAGTTCCTTTTATGCCCATCAGGCAGTGTTCCTTCACGACGCCAAGGCAACAAACATTTCAGGAAAGCAGTTTATACATTCACATAGCAGCTAACATAACAAAAAAACAAAGCAGTAGATGCAAAGAACAAAATTGAGTACCAACCTTTGAGCGCTGAAACAAAGTATGAGAATCATGACGCAACCCTGGGGTTGCATTAGTTTTGTTTGTCTTCACCCAACATATATCCTCACACCTACGAAATCCCCACTACATGGGAAAGAAAACACAGTTAGAGATAAACACACTACACACTGCTGACATAGGCGATGCAGCAATTCATAATTATATGGCTGCTTCTAGATGATCCAAAGGCATACCTTCTTCAGACATTGCCGGCCCTGCTCAAGGCCAACACCATCACCAACCCAGAGGAAAATAAAAGAAGGTGTATCAGCTATTGCCTGTAAATATGCAACATTGACAGTTCAGAAATCAGGCAGAAAAAATGCAAATGAATACCATGCGGGTAGGTCCTCAGGCACCATATTTGGATTATAAAGCCCAACAAAGATGCATTTCACTATTGACAGATCTCTAAGTCAACTAGGCTAGCATGGCAAATAAGCCACAGCATGACCACAAATGGGAAAGATAACTAGTGACTACTCATCTAAAGCCGAGTTTCTGCATATGGGAACAATCATTTTAAACAGATAAATACTTGAAATGCAATATTACCAATAACAACTTGGGTCTAAATCTAGCATCAGGATTTGCAGACTTGCAGGTTACAAGCAAAAAAAATTACCTCAATCTTAAGATTCATTATTTCTTCAAAAGTCCAATACTCCGTGTGGTCAGTGACACCAGGAGCTCGATGAACGTATTCTTCCCAAGGTGGATCCACAAGAATGACATCAAATTTGGTTCCAAAGAATTCTGGCGACAGCACATGCTCACGGAGGTCACATTTGTAATACATAGGAGGGGAAGCAGATTTGGTTACAATCTCATCCTTCTTTTGTATAAGCTCTCTCAGCTTGGGGTAGTCTTCCACAACAGCAGTAAGCTCTAGTTCCCTGATGAAATTCTGGGGCCGCATACCAGTGTCAACAAAATTTTGGGAGTAATCATTTTGCTCCCCTCTAGAAGGAGCTTTACCAGGGGGTCCATTAGTTCTAGGAGGAACCCAACTCCCAGAAGCTTTATCCTGTGGCTGCCCTCGTCCAACTGGTACTATAGCATTAACACCAGAGACAGATATACTTGGAGGATCCCCTCTACCAGGGCCTAGTTGATTGAAATACATAGCAGGATTTGGTGGGTTCCCAAGATTAGGAGAAAATCTTGGCCCTGATGGTCCTGGAGGAACAGGTGAGAGACTAGGAGGAACAGCTAACATGTTCATCTCAACACCTCGAGCTCCAGGCCACACAACAGGCGGTGAAAATGGTGGAATAAAGACACCAGGAGAAATCGGAGGTCCTGGAGCAGGAGACATACTGGGAGTTAGCGGTTGCATTGGTCCAGGTGGGGGCATTCCTAGTGGTCCAAAAGGTGATCCCATCATGGGCATTGGGATTCCAAACGGTTGGCTGTCTCTCCCAGAAGGCCTCCCCCTTCCTCCCCTTCCGACTCTACTCCCTTTAGCTCCATGTGGAACAGCTCGACTAAAGGAACCTGCTTCCTGGTTTCCATGTGGAGTCTGCGAACCATTACTAGAACTTTGGGCCCCAGCAGTGCGATTGGAAATAAACCTATCTTTTAAATCATCACTAGACCCATACCTATCAATCTTTCTTGCTCTGTCCTCCCGTGGATATGTCCAATCATCGTTTGGTGCCGATTTTGTATCAGATTGCTGAGCAGCATCAGTTCTCCTGGCAAAGGTAGATCTGGACTCTTCTCTTCCATAATCAAAGGGCTTGGTTTGGATCTCTATTACATCATAATTCTCATTTGAAATTCCATATTTTGATGAGGTTTTCACTGCTTCAGTCCTGCTTGCATCTTTTCTACCTCCAGCACGACCCTGAGGCCTTTCGCCATCTGTCCTATCACGACCATGTCTCTGCAACTCCCATTCTCTGCCATGATCATAAACCATATCTCCATCTTTTGTCTCCTTATCATTGCTGCTGGGCTGCCTTCTTTTCCAACTATCTTTAGAACTTTCCTGGTCCCTCTTCCTGTCACCCCAGCTATCATCTCTTCCCTTTGATCTATCATCCCTGCTTCCATCCTTTTCTAGTTCTTTTCGCCTAAATGCAATGCCTCTTTCATTCTCCATCTCAAAATTTTCTGTTTCATGATGCCGCTTTCGACTCCTCTCGGGTGTCTTAGACATGTTAGAACGGTCTACTTCTCTTCTACTTTTGTCTCTCCATGTAACATCCTCATCAGTATTAAAAGACCTCTCAAGACTTTCAACAACATCCCGACTAGTGTAATGCTGTCTATGCTTCTCAATTCTCTCCTTACTTGATCTTTCTTCACGAGTCAAAGAAACTCCTCTATCATCTTCTTCTGGAAGATCTGACCTGCCTTTGCTCTTACTCCTCTCAGAATCAATTCTTCTCTCTTCCCTATCATAGGATTTCATACCCCTATCACTATTTGAATCTAAAGCTCTGTTTTTGCTGTCACCCAGTTCAATCGTTGCAGACACACTTCTCTCAGCAACACTCTCACGCTTGAGATCAGAAGACTTCCCACGTCTCAGATCAGCTTTTTCCACATTGTTGCTTTCTTCAGCTTTCTTGACAGCATCTGGATCATCCCATCTTCTCCTTTGGCTTCTCCCCTGCTCAGAAGATCCATGATCCTTTTCTTGATTGGTTTCCCTCCTTTCCGAATATCTAGCATCCCTATCCAGTGCCTTTTCAAGCTCCCTGTCATTTGATTTATCATCTTTGCCCTTAGTTCTGCTCTGGGATAAGTCGTGATCCGAGAGCTTTGAGGTCGATTTCCTTCTCTCACCTTCATCAGCTCGACCGTGTCCTCGACCTCCAGACCTCTCTCCACCATCACCACCATCAAGCTTATTCTCTTGTTCTCCATCCTGATACCAACTACTCAACTTTTCCAACGTACTCTCCTCTTGTTGCTTCTTCATCTGCTTTGAACGTGGTTCTTTTCTTGCTTCATAACTGTCTTCGTCATAATCCACTCTACTTGAGCCACCTGACCTCTTTCGGCTGTCATTTCTGTCGCCTGTGCTTTTCCTCCTTCCACTGCCATCAACTCCTTCAGCTTCTTCTCCATTCCCTGGCTTTCTTGACTTGCTTGACTTTTGCTTCCTCTTATCCTCACCCTCCCATCCTTCGGGATCTCTGGTTCTATCAATTTTCATATCAAAACCATCTTCCATTTCATTTTTTCCATAACTCTGAATACCTTCAGGTGAATCCATCACAAGCAAAGCCCTCAAAACATAGATTCCTATAAAGTTGATGTGCTTAGAAAAGCAGATTAACACGCTTCATAGATTTACGAGTAAATCAGCCTGAAACAGAAATTAAATATGAATAAAGTTAGTGAGTCTTTTTTTTTTTTTTTTAAACTTTTGCAGCTTAACAACTAATAATTCAGAGTAGGGATGTTCAATAGAATTATTAAGATACAAAATATCATCACTCTAAATGCAGCAGTCCTTGTACCTGGCAGTTTATGTTGATAAAATAAAAAAAGGATCAGGTAGCTACAAGTAAAAGCAAACCCATGCAGGTCGTAGCGGCTACTATTTTCTTTCATAATTCAAATCTACATAAAAGAATTCAATAACACATGGTTCTAGGGCAAGATTCAATAAGTAAAAGTCAATAAATTGGTATTTGTGTTGGTGCCCTTCAATTTCCTTGGCCTGTTCAAAATTCCTAACTTTTCTGTTTGTCACAAACAAAACAAGGAAAGAAAAAAAATTATACATATTTTTTTGATAATTCGAAAGAAAATATATTTATGTTCTAAAAACCCTGTAGTCAATTTTCTATCAATTATTCATACAAAAGATCTCTTTGCTAAATAATTATCAATTAACATAGTTTTCGTCTCTCTGTTAAATAATTATCAATTATCACAGTTTTCATTTTCATTATCTTAAAAAAAAATGTTGAGAGGGTTGAAGAGCGTCAATTCTCTTCCCACTGTTTCACACCAACCAAATAGAAGACATCCACAGAAATAATAGGATCAATTTTCTCCAAAAATATGTTGGAAGGGTTGAAATTTTTGAAATTCTATAATCAAAGAAACATCAATTTTGGTGCAAAAATTTAGCCTCAATTTTGGACTCTGAACCATGGAGTATACGTCATTGTGTGTGGCTGAATAGAAGAAATAAATCCAAACTCAGGCACAAAACTCTAAATCCAAATTATTTTACAGCAAAGTACTCAGGTTCACCTAAATATCACACTACCACAAAGAAAAGAGCGCGAAAATGGTCAGATCACTACTAAAAATACGTCCATTATCAGCATCTCCCAAGCGGTGCCTGACTTCGAACAGAAACCAAAAACAGAAGCTAAATTCATAAAATCTATGAATGAAATTGAAAGAAAAACAGAATCCGAAAAAAGATAAGTGAGACAGATAGAAGTTTAACCCAATCAAAGTACTTGAATCCGAAAATAATTTGTAAACGATGTAGTGCTGGAAACCATAGGAAACAATCGTACCTGATGATGCGAAAATCCAATCAAAGGTGAACCGACAACGAAGGGGGTAGACTCTACGCAGGGCTGTGAACGGGGGTGGCCGTCGACGGAAAAAGAGCTCACGGCGGCG
>JAVXUM010000011.1:1771170-1781297 GCA_035590655.1 Pouteria glomerata | reverse complement strand
CACATTAATACTAAGGATCTAAACTCAGAATATCAAGATAGACAGTGATGCCAATAATCTAAAAATATCTTGAAAAGTTGTTCATTAATTAATCAATGATACTGAAGTTAAGATAAAAGATGTTGACGTTGGGATGGTTGAGTTATATGAACCCAAATCATTTGATATTGAAATTAAATTAAGATTAATTGATATAAAAGATTTAAGAATACCTAAAAAATGGGTATTTAAAAATTTTACGAGGGATCAATCAGAATATTCTTGTAGATCAATTGAATTTCAAGTATTAAGAAATGCACTCTATTTCAGAAATAACAAATTATCTGTAAGTAAAAAATCATTCAGAATGGACAACTTAGAAAAAATTGAAGAAAGTTCTTCAAGCTTAAATAACATTGACAAGGAAATTAGATTAAGAAGAAATCAAGTTTTAGTTTTTTCTGGAAGTTCTTTTAACGAAAAACAGAAATTCATAATTTTTGAACAACTAAATATGGATTCAAAAATAATATTTTTTTCTTATAATTAAAATAAGAGAAAATATTATTATATTGAAGTAACATTTGAATTCTAAGGTTATAAACCCTACAGCTTACATGCACTTGTAAATACTAGTGCTACAACTGCGATATGTCAATCAAATACTATATCCGAATACTATTGAATTCAAATGAAAAATTCAGTATTAGGGAAAAATACAAATGACTCAACCTCTATAATGGATTTCAGAGTCAATGACATTATATTTTTTTGTGAAAACAACTAAAGGTAAAAAGACCTTTAGAATTTTAAAAATATTGTGTTTTTCATTAATGAATGAAGATATACTTATAACAAATAATTTTCTGACTCAATATTATCCTATGGGCGTTTCTCATAATCATCTAACCTTGACTGATAGACACAAATTTTATCAAATTCTTTGGTTAAAAACTCATGATTCAATATGTAGTAAAGGATTTACACCAATCAAGCGTGGTGATAGTAGTCCAATTTTAATCGATTCATTAAAATTAATTGACGAATCTCATTGGCCTTATAACAAATTAAGTCCAAATCTTTCTAATGATCCTTTAATGTTATGGGAAAAAACTACTAAATACTATCATCTAAAAGTAAAATATGAACAAAAAATAATAGGATATAGACGAATTTTAAGTTCAAATAAAAGAACTTTTGGATAAAAGACTTATAGAATCAATTAAAAGTTAACATTTCAGTCCTGATTTAGTTGAAATGTAATGGATTTCAGTGAAAGAAAAAGAGGAAAAATTAGGATGGTCATCAATTATAAAAAAAATTGAATTAAAATTTGATCTTTGATGAATATTTTATATCTAAAAAAATGTTTTAATAATTCAAATTAGAGGTGTTAAAATATTTAGTAAATTTGATTGTATATTATATTTTTGGCAAATTAAGCTTATAAAAGAGTCAAAATTATTAACTGCTTTCTGTGTACAATATGCCATTATGAACGGGTAATTTTACCATTTAAAATTTGTATGCGCCACAAATATTTTAAAGATGGATGGACAACATCTTTAAAGATTTTAAAGATTTATGTTTTGTCTGTATAGATGATGTTTTATTTTCTCTAAAAATAGAGAATAGTCTAAGAATCATTTAGAAATAGTTTGTAAAAAATTTGTTAATAATGGAATAATTCTCAATTTAAAAAAAAAAATTGAAATAGAAAAAGAAGAAATTGATTATTTAAAAATTCTACTCAGTTCAACAGAAATTGTGTTACAATTTCATACAATCACAAAGATCAAAGAGTTCTCCAAAAAATTGGAAACTCTAAAACATTTGCAAAAGCTTTTTGATTTATTAAACTATAAAAGACAATTTGAGAAAAGCCTTTCTAAGTGGGAAAAATCATTCATAGAAAATTTGAAAAAAGTTCAAAAGAATTTTAATATAAAAATTGATTGAAATGAAGATTATTCAAGGAGATTAAAAAAAATCAAAACTTTTTTTAAACTTAATTTAAAGGTTTATTTTTCTTATAAAATTTGATCTTTTAATTTTAGAAACAGATGCCTCCGAAATATTTTGGAGAGTGATACTAAAAGCAGTAAAAATAAAAGAGAAATTTAAATAAGAAAATATTCTCAAAATTCTTAAAGAAGAGAAAGTTTTAAAGAACTAATATATGAATATAATTTTGAAATGTTCAAACTAAATAAATTTAATTATATCATTTTTTGAAAAGAACTCTTAGTTATAAAAAATGATATAAAAAGATTTCAAATTTATTTCACTCTTGTTTTTAATAAGAACAGATAATTAAGCGGTAAAAACTTTTTTAAGGAAATATAGTTGAAGATAACCCTAGAAGAATTAGGTAGTCTAATTATATTTCTTAGTATTTATTTGAAGTTGAACATATTGAATCTACTAAAAATATTCTTGCAAATTATTTTAATAGACATCCAAACAAATATCAAGACTAACAAAAGTTTTATATTGTAGAAATCTTTAGAATAATCAAACAAGGTTGAAATATTCAGGGCAACCAACTCTAAGGGTAAAGAGATAGCAGCTAAACAAGCTAAAAACATTTTTTTTGGGAAAAATATTCCAGAAAAATTTGTCTCATAAAAGTTACGCTCAAACAATACTAAAAAGTCATTTACTTTAACAGAAGAAGTTATATTAGACTTCTTTAATCTTGGTTTGGAGAACAAATTTCATGATTCTCTTAATAAAATATGAAAAAGTCATATTTCAGAAAAAAATTATGAGTTCCACAAAGTAATGACAAGAATAGCATGTGGGCTAAAAACGCTCCAGGACAAAGTTAATAATTTGAAAGAATTGTTAAAAAACATGATTTTAAAATTTAACTTTGAAATTTTTTTTTATTCAATTATCAAAGAATTTTTTAAATTTAACAAATTATGAAAATTTTAAAATTTTTTGTTGATAAAACATATTTTGAAAAAGTTAAAAGAATTAAGTGTTTTTAAGAAGCTAAAATAAGTCCTTTCTAGATTTGCATTTTTAATCGTTGATAAATATATTAATGATCAAAGAATTAAACCAATCCTATCAAAAATTTTCTACTAAAACTAAATTTAATCGTATTTTTTATATCAAAAAATTTAATTCGACCTTTAAGTAGATAAATTGGAGGTTCGAAGTAATTGATTAGAGTTTGGTCAAAAAGATCATCTTCAATCCTTTAGAGGTAACAGTTTATCAAGATTTTCTAACATTGATTAAAATCACGATCAGTAAAATTTCATATGGTTTAAAAACAAAAATCATGACTTTTGAAATTTACAGCTCTATGGGATGGCGATATAATGAAATATTTTATGAGTCATATCAGATCTGAAAATTAAGGAAATATTCTCTTTTTGATAATTACACTTTCTCTAACCCAACCAAATGGGAAGTCACTTTAGAACAATTTTTGTTGTACTTTTGGGTAGAATTGGTTTATCATGCCAAAATTCTACAAAATAAGTTAGAAAACATATTGTTACTGATAGCTAGAGGTTGTTTGTATTCTCTGTTCTATTAATGTTCTGAGGTATAGAAAATCAGAAAAAGTAAGGTATTTGACTTTTTAAACAAAATTAGTCAGATGAAAATTGATGCATCATTTATGGTAGTAATTTATTTTGATAATCTGTATGAAAAATTTAAAGCAAAAATGGAAGTAGAATCGATAGTCACAGCCGATGAAACCCAAGCGTAGCATGATTACTGAGAAAACGTGTGTGAAAAAGAATGACACAACATCGAGAATATGATGAAAGGCTAACAAAAGTTATACCATCACGGAAGTGCAATGGACCAACTAAGAATACTGTCAAAAGAAAAAGAATAAACTTTTTTCAAAAGTGGGTTATTGATGACTGCACATTTATTCAACATACGGCAGAGCCAATATAAATACCATGTGAAGGAATCTGCTTTAACCAAAAATAATTTCATAATTGTACTATGTTGTTTGTCTTTTTCTTTTCAGAATTTTTCTTTCTTATATTTTATTGTGTAACGTTTGAAGTTCGGATTTTCATATTCACCTCCTGGGTTTATATAAAGGAGTTTGATTGTAAGGTGAAGGCACCAAAAAATAAGAATTCTCTCTCTCTCTCTCTCTGGTTCTTTTGTTTGTAATATTTTTTGTATAATATTAAGTATTATTAATAAAAATTTATGTATTTTGTGAGTAATTTTTTGAGTATTCTGGGTGTCTGAGTGTTTATTTACTGGTATCAGAGTCCAAAAGGTTCTGAGGGTAGTGATTTTAAGCTACCTACTTCATGAATGTTAGTATGTTATAAATAATGATACTAAAAATTATCTTATCTATTTTGCTATTCTTAAATCTTTTTCTGCTTATCTATATAATATTAATATTTTAAGAAGTTTTTTAAGTTCTTTATTTGATTTATATTTAATATTAGTAGACTTATCAATTAATTGTGAAGTTGATCAAGAATTAATAGATATTATTAAAGTTTTTTTTTTGTAAATATTTGTGTGATTCAACGTGGTCCTTTAGGAAAATATTAAAATTTCAAAAAAATTGTGGGACCACAAAGGGTTTAAGCGCAACAGTTTGAAATGTTTAAAAGGTTTTAGTGTAGCTTACCTTCCTTTTTTTTTTTTTTTTTTTTTTTTATGGTAAGTCATTCTTGTACATTGGTTTCTCATTGTTTTTATGATTTATTAATACTAAACATGTTATCCATTTTTATTTTTTAATATACATATAACAGAATAATGATAAAGTAAATAAAACTTTCTTTTAATTATAGAAACAGGAGTTTGTTTATTGTAATTCTATATTGAATAAAAGGGTAATGTACGTGTTGGCAAAAATATATTTTTGTATAATAGGTAATTATTAAAAAAAATCTAGTAGTGAGATAATCTTTACACGTGACATTTAATCCTTATTGACAATATTATTTTATTTTCATTTTAAAAATAGTTCCAAGTGCTATTATTGATTCAAATTAAATTATGAAATGCAATATTTAATCCTCATCTTAAAGTGGGTGCATATTCTAATTAAAAATATTTAATGGAACAAATACACATATGATGGCTTTTCTTTCATCATTTATCCATTTAGCCGAAAGAAACCAAGTGTAATTTTCATTACAAGTTGACTAATTCAAGGGTTGAGAATCAATTACTTTTGGAGCGAGAAAGGTGAGTACGGATTTTTTAAATTTATTTATTTTATTTTAGTGTATAGGCAACAGAGTTGGTCGCATTTTTCTCAAATTTTTTTTAAATATTTAAAATTGAAAATTAGTCACAATTAATAATTCAAAATTGAACCTCACCCATATGACTCAATAGTTGCAACTAATTTTGTGAGTGAACCACTTAACTTATTCTTTGTTCTCTCATTATTTTTTCATGTTTATACACATCATGGTAGATATATTACAATATTGGACATTTGCATCTTTTAAAAACATTTGATATATATGTATAATATATAAGCAGCAAGTTTTGCAACAATTATTAGTGTTTAAAATCGTACGTATAAAATGATATATTATGGTCCATATTGAAGTAATATAAAAAAATAAAAAAATAATAATAAAATTTTAAAACACTTCAAATTCAAATTGTTAAAAAAAATAAAAATAAAAAGATCTTCTAGCTATAGTAACGCGTAATGAGTGATGAGTAATATAATTTTGTTAAGAAAAATTAAATTCGAATTATAATATTTTCACTAGTATTAATGTTCAGAATTTTAAGAAACTCATAAATTTCTAAAATTCCTAAAATTAACGTGTTCAAAAAATTAGAATAAAACACCCACTCATCCATTTTTAAGGATTTAACAAATTCATGTGAACACTTTATATCCCTATTATTTTAAAAAATTCTTCAAAATTCATGAACTTTTAACTCATAAGCACACCCTTATGGAATCAAATTCAAAATATTAATAACTAAGGTCCCATTTAGTTTGTTTTTCTATTTTTTGTTTTTTGTTTTTATTTTTTATTTTTTTGTTTTGACCTTATTTTTTATTTTTCACTTTTAAAAATAAGGAAAACAGTTCAAAACATATTTGATTACTTGTATTTTTAAATTTTATTTTAAAAATCAGAAAATAAGTTTATACATAAAATAAAAAATGACAAAAAATTGTTTTAAATATTTTTAACCAAAAATAAGGAAAATCTCAAGAAAAGAAAAATAGAGTATTTTTTGTTTCCTTGATTTGAGATTTTTAAAACATAAAACTCATAAAGTCGAAAAAAGAAAATAAAAAATAGAAAATCAAACCACATGCCCTCTAAAATATTATTTATTAAACATTTTCTAAAACAGCATGATTTATCAGCTTTAATTAAGGTAAATTAAGGATGATGATATTTACTTCTTTGGTCAACGATATTTAATAAAAGAAATTATTGCATTGACCAACTCAAAACAATTCGTTTTTTCCTTTTCTCAATGCTTGATATATATATATATATATATTTATGAATATTACGGTCACTCATAAAAATTAATGATTAAAATCGCTTACTGAAATTGTCAAATTTGGATCGTTATGTGGCCTCGTGCTAATAATTATCAAAGTCGCCAAGAAAGAAAAATTCCATTCCTTGCTCTATCAAATTTTTTTATTAATTTTTTGTTTTCTTTTCTTAATTTGACTTTTTATTCTCACAATTTTTTAGAATCCAAAGATCACATGATTATCATTATGTGGTCCCATGGTAATAATTATTCAAGTTGCCAAGAAAGAAAATTTCCATTTCCATTTCCATTTCTCATGTCCATGCCTATCGATTTTTTTTCTTCGTATTTTCATCTTAATTTGACTTTCTTTTCTCACATGTTTGAGAATCCAATTCCTTCGAATTTAGTCATGTTGGATCTCAAGCGCTTTTTCCTTCCCATGATGATACCAATCTCTCTTTCTTTCTATAATTATCACTCACCAAAGGAAAGAAAATCCCAATCATATTTTTTCTTGGAATTGAACAATTTTTCACCTCGTCAGTTAATTATCCAAGACAATTAATAATTATTTTTATGTTTTTTCCCTAATTTATGGAGATAATTCACTAACCTTTTTTATAGCTTTAAAAGACCTTTGGTAATATTTTATTAATATGCATATACAAGCTTACAATATTAACAATGGTTCAAATCCCTTGGAGTATACTTGGAACAAAGATAGAAGGAAATAGAATTACTTATACATACTTGCTATTTTTTTTTTTTTTTTAATCACACCAAGAAATGAAATAAATTTTTAATATTTGTATTTATTTAGATTTCTTACATTTTCATTTTACAAATACTTACTCATTCTAAGAAATCGATGAACTTAACCTAAAGAATGTGAGATTTTACACATAATCTTTTTATATAAAGAATAGAGTGATGTAAAACAAGAATGTCTCAGGTACGTAAAACCTAACGACTTAATAAAACTCAACTCTGATTCCATATTGAAGCACCCAATTCAAAATTAAATGATAAGGAGTGAAGAGACACAATATTATCTTATTCTGACTTGAGATATTTAATGATATCCTCTCATACACAAAATTGATTCTCATGTCAAGAGTCAAAGAGTGTAACACCTCATTGGGATCTTATATTATTTTAGAAGGCTTGATTTTATCTTCTCGCGTGCAATGCAATCTCTATTTACATGTGACCATTTAGATCTTATATTAATTTGAAAGGCCGTATTTTATGCATAGAGTACTAGAAGTACTTAAATAAACGGTTAAAAAACAAGAAGGAGATAGAATCTTCTCCAAACCTAATTTTGATAATTTATTGAAGAACTATTAAGTCTAACTCAATCTCGAAAACTGACTTACAAAATAAGTCAGTCAATACCTTATATAAAGAATATAATTCTCATATTAATGTGACATTCTATTTCACCTAAAGTCTTTATCTTACAAAGTATAGAATAATTTGAGTTAAAATTATGCAAAATAAATTAATAACTTCACTCACACTTTCAAACACAATCTTAGTAATTGAAATATTAATTCCAACAAACAAAAATTTTTAAATCATATAATTATTAGCAAACGTATCAATATTAACAATTCACAAGGCCTAATTTTGTATGTCAGCATTCTCAATTTAAAAAAAAAAAAAATCCTTGGGGTGGGAAAGAGTAGAGGGTTAGAAATGGAAAATCAAAGTTGGTAAGGAGATGATGTCAAAAAGCCATCCAAACCCAAATGGTAGTGCATACATGTATGCTTTGTCAAACCATATGAATATGTCCATTATTTAGGCATTTATACGCAAATGACTCTCTACCTACCATCACCACAAAATTTTATGAGTCTTTCGGACTTTGTCTCCCTGGAATTCTAAACTCTCTCTCTCTCTCTCTCTCTATATATGTATATATCATTCAACGGATAAGAATGACGTTTTGAAAACGTTCCCAAGAGTCAAACGGATTTCTGTTTTCAAATTTCAACATTTGTCATTGCCTTCAAATCCCAAATCATTGCAGATTGCGTGCATAGGATGGCACCTCCATTTTGGGACCGTGGAGACACGTTGTATCCCACATTCATGATTAAAAGATTAAAATAAAAATTAAAAATTATTTGACAAAGAACTTGACATTTATTTATTTATTTATTTTATGCAAGGATATTAGGAAGATAAAAAAAAAAAAAAAAAAAATCAAATTATTTGAAAATTTTAAGGTAATGTTATATAATTAAAAAATATAAATTATAAAAAAAATCATTGAGATGTTATTTATTTACAAAATTAATATCATCACATTTATTCAATAATATTTATTGATAAATAGCATTTTCATTCTTAAAAATTATCTAAAGAAAACTTGGCCATCTATTTGTTAATGTTATGCAAGGATACATAAAGCAACATCCTTCAAAATCTTAACTGTTAAGTCTCATTTGGTTTCAAGTGGAAGCTGCTGGTGATGGGGTTCTGGCGCTTAAACTTCTCCAGGGTTTACCCAGTGCACACCCGAAGAGTAGTGGCTGCGGGTTTCTCGTTACAAAAAAAAAAAAAAAAAAAAAAAAGTTTCATTTGATTACAAAAAAATAAAAACAAAAAAATAAAATTTTCTTTTTTATAATTTTTTCATCTTATATTTTTTTACTAAAATTTATTTCTTTAAAAAAATTATAACTTTTAGATATGTTAATTTTATTAATTAAAAAAATTAAAAAATCTACGTTTATTTTGATTAAAATTAAAAAATAAAAAAATTTATTTCTATTCTGACAAAAACTAATAAAATAATAAAAGAAGAAAAAACTTGCATTAAATAAGGGTCATACAAAGTAGGATATGAAGAGAGGTGCAGTGAATTTTTTTACTACAACGTAGAACCCATATGAAGACTAAAGAGTAATTTAAATAAATTTCTTATAGGAGTGAAAAAAAAAAAAAGAGATGGCACGTGGTGATTGTTCATTCTTTAAAATTTTATTTTTTTTATATTAATGTGTATATATATATATTCATGGGAACTTTCATATTGATTTGATCGTTGAGCATGGCTTAAAAGCTGAGAAATCCAAATAGCAGCTGTTAATACTATTACATCATTGAAAATTTGCACCTCTCTCAATTGAATCTAACTTATGTAGTAGCTAGGTGAAAGTGAATTAAAGCTATAAATATAGCGTTTTAGACAGTTTTAATTTAAATATTCTCTATTATTGCCTAACAATTAGTTCATTATCCCATCCCATAGTCAAGTTGAACAGGAAAGAGTACCGTTCTTCAATCTCGTAATTATTCTTCTCACCCAAAATTACCTTTTTATACCATAATTATTCTTTGAATTTGTCTTAGACTTTGTTTGGCTTACCAATAATTACTAAATTTCACTAAAGTTTAACTATTTTTCATATTTTTTTTAATTAATTTTTAACAAATATTATCTTTATGTCAAATCAATTATATTTTTATAATACTTTTTATCACAAACTTTTTTTTTTTTTTTCCAAATACCCCCATTTGCAAATTTTTGACGCGCAGGCAAAATTGAAATCTATCAAGATCGTTGGCGGAATGCGTGGCTTGTTGTCTCCATTCAAATCTATAAAGCCCTTGATGCAACCTTGGGCTTATCCTAAAGCTAGAGAGTG
>JAVXUM010000011.1:1752979-1765102 GCA_035590655.1 Pouteria glomerata | reverse complement strand
TTTAATTTTCTCAAACATTCTCCACAAAAAAAAAAAAAAAAAATCAATTTTTTCTAATTTTTTTCAATTACCTTGAATTTTTATAAATTTTCTCTAACTTTTTTAAAGATACAGCAAACAATCCACAATTTAACAATCCACAATCCTAAAATTGACAAAAGTAGACGTTTTTTTTGGACAAAAAATTAGTACTCCAAATAAAAGCCAAAGGGTTTTTTTATTTTATTTTTAATAGTAATTTTTTTTGGTTTTATTTTTTGACATTTCATTCTCTTTTTGTTTTTCATAAATTAGAATCAAAGAAATAAAAAAAAAAAAAAATTGAGACCATCTAAGAGATATTTTTTAATAATGTTAAAACCAAAATTTGAGTCTTTCCCTCTTTTTTATTTTCCAAATTGCTATTAAATCATATATTTACACTCTATTTTACTATTTTCTCTTTTTGAAATTAATTTTTTTTTATATTAACCAAACTCAATTTTGAAATTATATAGAAAACACTTTCTCAAAACATATTTTCAAAACTAATTTTGTTTTAAAATCAACACAGGATAGTAATCTTTGGGTAATTGTTTTTAATTGAATGCCAAATCTTTTCTTAGAAAGTCGTGATTGAGTAATGATATCGTTCATCAATCCGATTCTTAGTGGAAGGGTTCTATTAAATTGTCCAATAAATACAAACAAGTGTCTCCAACAATCTTCTTATATGTGGGCTCCATCGATCTATATTCATCATATGTGTCCACATGTACGACTTCTTCACAGTCCTCGAAATTGGGTGTGTTTTTTTTTCCAAAATTTTAAATTAAAAAATAAATCAGTGATAGCCCCTAAAGTCATCTTGGCATTAAACACATCCCTTTGGGATAAATTTCTAATGATATACTTTTAACAATTGTGGTTATCTCCTTAGAAGAAGGAAAAAATAAAATAAAATAAAAACAAAGATGTCTTATATACACATATTCTATAAGTTTCTAATGATATACATTTAACCATTGTGGTTATCTGCTTAGAAGAAAGAAAAAATAAAATAAAATAAAAACAAAGATGTCTTATATACACGTATTTTATAAGTTGTGTTTAGAGTTCTAATTAAATTAAAAAAATTTTTAAAATTTCTAAAATTTTAAAAATTTTAAATTAAGAAAAATTTTAACCTTTTTGAAAATTTTATCAAAATCTATTGAAATGAATATGAGTTACCACAGATTTTGACAAAATTTTTAAAAAAGTTATACTAATATTTAGGGGGCGCTTGGTAGGTAAAATTTTTAGTAAATTTTAGTAATTTTTCATTAAAAATTATTAGTAATAATTTTTGGTGTGTTTGGTAAAAAAATACAATTTTTGGCAACTTTGAGTAACTTTTGATTGTTTGGTAAAATTGTTATTGTAGCAGAGTAGAAAAATGATAACTTTTGTGTATTTGGTAAGTTTTTACTGTAGCAGAACAAAAAAATATAAAAAAATTGACCCGCTGTCATATCAAATTACTGTAGTATAGCAGAAAAATAATAAAAATTAGTAATTCACCAAATGCACAATTACCATAGCAGTGACAACTTTTGATAATTTTTTTACTAAAAATTAATTCGTCAAACGGGCCCTTATATCAAAAAATTTTATAAAAATCTAAAATTTTTAAAGTTTTTCATTAATTTTTTGTTACGTATCACTTTATATAATTTTTAACAACTTTATATCATGTCAAACATAATCATTCGATTATCATTTTAAAACAACTTTTCACATTTTAATTTCTTAAAAATTTTACTTTTTATTTTTTTAACGCCAAAGGCACCTCTGTTGATTTATATATATATATATATACCTATATGTGTGCGCGCGCGCGCGGGGAATGAACGAGATGGACAAACAAAATTGGGCAGAACAAATCATTGGGTGACATAAAATAATGGTGGTTGAAGTTGAACTTTCCATCTGGGTGATTAGGTCATGTCCCTTTTACTACCTTATAATTCCCAACAAGCTTTCTTGGAGGTGGGTCGATGGTCGGTTACATACTAATTAAAAATCAACAAACCCTATCTCCGTGTGTGTGTGTGTGCGCGTGTGTGTGTTTTTTTTTTTTTTAATGAACAGCATTTAGAATGATGATACCTGGTACGTGTTATTAGTGGACATAATTAATTAATGTGTTTCTTACCATGCATCATGCTAATAAATATATACACTAGAAGCCGCACAGATGCTCAGTTTGGAGAATGATAAAAATATCTGAAAATTGTTAAAAAAATATTAAAAAATTTTAAAAATTATTCATTTTTTATTTCACTGTACGAATTACGAATTTATAATTTTTATTAAATTTTATCATTTTTTGTTACTTTATATACCCTAATATATTTGTATGTATTTTAAATTAATTTTTATTTTATTTAAAATATTAAAAAAATTATTTCAAATAATAAATAATTATTAATTAAGGGTATTTAAGTAAATAGTAAGTAATTAAGAGTATTTAAGTAAAATATAAGAGTAGTACTGGTTGAAGGGTATCCAAAGAAAATGAAAAAATGAAATGATAAAATTATTTAAATAACTTACAAAAATTAAAAAGGTATTTATACATTACTTTTAAATAGTGAATGGTTATTGGTAATTAAGGGTTATTAATGGAATAAAAATTAAAACTTCACCAAAAATTAGCTTCATGAAATCTTTGACTTCACCATACCCCTCTTTTCTTTATAATAGTATAGATAATGCTACTGACAGAATTATTTTTGTTTCAATCAAAAAATATACAATCTTTAATGCACATTATATAAATAAATGATGAAATAAATATTTTGATTATAGCACGAACAGTTTTAGTATTATATTATTTCCCTAAATACATTTGCGATTTTGACAAGCAAAAGATACAACCACGGTAATATTTATAAGAAAATGTTAATGTCAAGATAATTTTTATTTTAATTAGAGTAATATACAATCATCAATGCACATAATACAAATGTATAATACAATAAGGTGCCGTTTGTTGTGTCAGAAAATATCAAAAAAAAAATTAACACTCTTTCATTTGTTTTAATTTTCTCTAACTTTTATTTAAACCAGATATTTTCAATTTTTTTTTAAATTCTTATTAATTTTCTTCAATTTTTACTAATTTTTTCTAACTCTTTTTTTTTATTTTTTTCAAAAATAACTTTTTTAAAAACACAACAAACACCTACTAATACGAAGTTTGACACATTTGACACTCTAAAGGCGCCCTAAATATTTTGATCATATTATCTTTTCCTTGTATGTATTTACCATTTTGACAAGAGAGAGACGGACTTCCTTGATATTTGCTTTGGCACAAGTAATTATCCCATGGATGCATGCATGATAAATGGTCATGATAGCGTGATTCGGACTTTAATTGATTGATATGTTTAATTTTTAATTAGCAGAGGACATATGTTGGAGTAATAATTTACGGTTTGGTAGGGTTTCAAATTTTAAAAGTTTTAATAGCATTGCTAATTATTCCTAAACAAAGTGTGTAAATTATCTAATTATTGCTAATTAGAGGGAAACTCCCCTCTAATTGCCTTTTTGTTTTTTTTTTCTCCCACCTCTTGCCGACAAGCTTCGCAGCCGCTGTACAAATGGCAATTGAACCAGGATACATTTGCCTTCCAATTATGGGCGAATCTACGTTAGGGTAAGGTAGTCAATTGATCCCTTAAAAGTAAAATTTTTATAGGAAATAATATAATTTTTGGGATATTTTTATACTTTTACCCCTATAAAATATATCCTTTAAAACAGATTGTTCTGTACCTCAAATAATTTACAAATTTTGTCTCTACTGAAAATAAAATTTTTGTAGAAAATAGTATAATTTTTAAAGTATTTTTATACTTTTGCCCCTATAAAATATGTTTTTCGAAATAAATTACTCTTATACATTAAACAATTTATAAGTTTTGTTCTTATTTTTAAATCAAATATATTGTCTTTACTCGTTGAGTTGATCCTACTGAGACAAAATTCTAGATCCGCCACTGCTTCCAATTGTAGTTTTCGAAGGTTATTCATGTGTGTATATGTATATTATTTCACAAGGTATTTAACTAATTCTAGAATTTTTTTTTTTTGTGATGTTAGAATTGAAAAAAAAAATTGTGAAAATATTATTCAATGATAATTACTTAAAGATGTATTATTTATGAAAATGTGTTTTCACTTACCTTAAAAATGCAATGCATTTTCAATTTATCTTAGGCCTCATTTGGTTTATTTTTTTAAATTTTGTTTTTTGTTTTTATTTTTTATTTTCTATTTTGAACTTATTTTTCATTTTATGCTTTTAAAAACAAAAGAAAAAATAGCTTAAAATATATTTGGACACTTGTATTTTCAAAATTTGTTTTGAAAAACAAACAATAGGTTTACGCATGAAATAAAAAATAACAAAAAATTATTTTGAGCATTTTCAATCTGAAATAAAGAAAATCTCAAATTAACAAAAATAAAGCTTTCTTGTTTTCTTTGTTTTGGGATTTTTAAAACGTAAAACGCATAAAATAAAAAATAAAAGACAAAAAAGTAAACCAAATGACACCTTAATTACTTAAAAGCGTATTATAAAATTGTATTTCTTTAAAAATACATTCTCAAAATACGTTTTTTCTTCAATTAGTCTCCTACATAAAAGAGTTAACTAAAAAATCAAGAGTTTTCTGAAAGCTTATTATTTTCGGAGTATGTTTTCTTATTAAGTTGGTTTCTGTACATAACAATTAACCAAAAAATTAGGGATATATAGAAACGGAGATAGTTATGGTTGAATAGGGCAATTGCCCCTCACTAATTTAAAAAAATAATAATAATTATATATATATATATATATTTTAGTATTACCCTTATTAAAATATTTTTTACCCCACTAGTCCAATTCCTCTCTAAAAGATTAAAACTCAAATTATTTCTTACAAAACTTTCAACTTTCTCCCATAATCTCCCTCTTTCTTCTTAGCAAAAATACTTGTCCTTCTCATCAAAGACTTCTCGTGTTATTTTTATATAAGCCACATTTTTTGTTTGGTTACATTAAGTGGATCACCATTGAATTAAAGTAGGTATACTTTTTACTTTTTCATTCTGAGCCATATTACTACTTAATTCAAATATATATATATTTGAAATATTGAATTTTGATGAGTTTTTTTTTTTATAAGTAAGAGAGTATTTGAATTAATGGAATAAGTGTTTACAAAATTTGTGTATATATACCGATTCAAAGATAAATTTATTAATATTTTACTTAATTTTTAGAATTAAAATCTTATGTTTTTTTTCAATTTATCCTTACCCATTATATTTTTTATTTCTACCACTGAAAACACATTTTTAAAATATATTTTTAGACTAAAGAAAATGTATTTTCATTAAAAGTAATTTTTTATTATTTTTTCTAGACAGTTTTTCTTAATTTTTTCTAAATTAAAAAAAAAAAATCACTGAAATCACATGCATCACACTTATAGATCATAAAAACGGTGACGATTGTCGTGCGTAAATACTATATTTATTCCTCAATCCAACCTCCCCCATGGTTTTGACAAACCGGAGGGGAAGCGAAGGAGAAATATTATAAAAACGAAAATATCTCTATAATGTACGTTCATAATATAAACATTTAATTATATATAATTGTTTAATTTTAAATTTTTACACATTAAATTTTAAAAAAAAATTATCGCATATGAGAAAATTTTGTCACACATTGTCGGTTTTGATGAAAAATTCTGAAAAATTTTAAAAAATTTTAAAAGTTATTCACTTTTTATTTCACTGCACGAATTACGAATCCACAAATTATCTCATTTTATCTCACTTTTATCACTCCAAACACTCCTATATTTTAAGTTTGAAAACTGAAAATAGAATTTGAAATTTTTTTTTCATTAATTACTATTGACGAATATGACTTTTACCAACGATTTGATGTATATATTAGATTATTACAATAGTATGTTAATCTTTCAAAAGATAGATAAAAATGTGAATTTATTTTAAATTTAAAAATTCAACCAAATAGATTCACAAATTTGATTAGTATTTGTTTTGAATTCATATAATTAGAATGCAACTTACCACGAGGGCAGGGGAAAAAATTTTTTGTGGGTGACACTTATTATTATAAGATTCATACATAATTTATGTTTTATATATTATATAAAATTTTTATTAACGAAAAAAGCAAAAGTTTATAATTTTTCATTGTATGAGGTGTGTCGGGTAAAATTTTATTAATGTGTATTGGACTAAAATTTATCTATTTTATTGAGAAGGTACAATTAGATAGTGTTTAGAGTGATAAAAAATAAGATAAAATGTGATTTGAATTGATTTTAGATGTTTAGCATCTAACAGAGTTTTTTGGAAAAGAATAGTGACATTTTTGTACCGTCAGAATAAAACCGTTAGAACGGTTTCCCAAATTTGTTCTCAAGGATTCAAAAAAATTAGTATAAAATAGCGACAATGGTACTCGTTTGAAAGTTTTCAACTTGAAAAATATGATTGTCAAAATAATTTATCCATTCGGTTAATCTTTTTTTTAGATATTTTATATTTTTAGTGAAATATTAAAATTTTTTGAGAAGAATTATGAGTTCGTAATACTTGCAGTGAAATAAGTTTTAAAAATTTTTAAAATTTTTAGAATTTTTTTTAGTTTTTTTTGCAAACCAAACGTTCCGTTATATTAGATTATTTCTTTTTTCTTAGGTAGGTACAATTAGTATTATGTAAATTTTTTTTCTTTTTTTTCTAGGTGGATATAATTGACAATATTACTAAAAAAAATTAAGGCTCCATTCGCGATAAAAAAATTTTGAAAAACGGTGAAAAATACTTAAAAACTTTAAAAGTTATTTATTTTTTATTTTATTACATAAATTACAAATTCA
Source organism: Pouteria glomerata (assembly GCA_035590655.1). NCBI lineage: Eukaryota > Viridiplantae > Streptophyta > Magnoliopsida > Ericales > Sapotaceae > Pouteria > Pouteria glomerata. The sequence goes on along the minus strand of JAVXUM010000011.1, from coordinate 1,758,158 downwards.
TAACTTACTTCATTTTATCTTATTTTATATAACTTTTTATGACTCCAAACACAAATAAATAATAAATAGTAAAAAAAATTTCCGGAAAAAATTTCCGGAGTAAGCACGTGCTTCCCTCACCTCGTGCTGCCTCCGCCCATGCTTACCACCCCACTTAAAATGCCTAGGCTACGTGGATGAATCTCATGAATTTAGGCTACTTGGATGAATCTCATGAACTTACTGTCACACGTAAGGCCGTTTGTCGAAAAAATAAAATATGTAATTTTCAATGTTTTTTGACACGTGTAGTTGGGTATTGGACAAAAATTTACAAAAATTAAAAATAAAAAAATTGAATGAAAATGATAAAATTAAAAAAATTTATAGAGTATTGGATGGAAAAACAAACTAAAGAAATTAAAAAAAAAAAAAAGTAAAAATTAATTTTTTTCTTTTAATAAACCAAACAGCTTCATACCCTAGGCACGTTAATGGGTCACATCACCAAATGTGACAAACATTTTACTAAACAACATTATACATGAATTATAGTGGAAGCTGGATTCTTACATTACATTTGACGGTAAAAAATAAACTTTCACATCTTACATCATTAACACATATTCCACAATTTACCTCATTTACCATAACTCAAGATAAGGCAGTGAAAACTCTCAGGATGGAGGTTCCATCTTTTACAGCATCGGAATTTAATATATAATCGTAATTTCCACTGCCGACCCCGACCCAAGTGCGAAATTAACAGTCATATGAATTAATTACTTGTATTAGAATCCGGGTGGGTCTATCGCTAACCTTTGGTCGGGAAAGAAAGCGAAGGGGAGAGATCTAAAGGAAATAAGAGAGAAAAGGACGGTTAAATTTTATTTTTATTTTTGTTTTTCAGAAGAAAAGAAAAATTAAACGCAAGTTAAAGAAATAATAATTAAAATTGATATTAGATACTCAAAAAAAAAAGAAAAATAAAAGGTAAATTAAAGAAAATATAATTAAAAATGATATTATGTCTTTTAAAATATATTTATTTATAGTAAACATTTTACAAATAATAAAATTAAAAGCAAGTTAAAGAAAATATAATTAAAATTGATAGTAGATACTCAAAAAAAAAAAAAAAAGAAAAATAAAAGGTAAGTTAAAGAAAATATAATTAAAAATGATATTATGTCTTTTAAAATATATTTATTTATAATAAACATTTTACAAATAATAAAAAATATCAAAAACATAATAAATAGCGGGTGGGATATCCACACTCTTTCAAAAATTTTTCCCAACCCTTACCATTATTTTGCTCTTACAAAATTACAAGACTAACCTTGTAATAAAAGTCGATTAATACAAAATAAATTACATACAATAATCACAATGCCTTTCTATTTATTATTGCAAAATTAACATCCTTTACTTTTCACTTTTCTATAACATTTTTCACTTTTTATTAATGTGCATGTTAAATTAAAAATCTATTGTCAATTATAATTTCATGAAATTGTGTGAGAGAACTTTTTCAATAATTTTTTAAATTAGTTTTGTAAATATATATTTTAAGTTTATTTTATCAAAAATCAAAGAAGAAAATAAATAATTATTGTTCTTTAATTGATACAAAGCAAGACATAACTGTTAATCAATTTATACATTAATAAAAATAACTAAAATAAAAGCAAGTCAAATTGAAAGTCAAATCTTAAAATTCATCCCAAAATCATTCACCATTAAATAAAAAAAAATTACACTATTCAAAATAATTCAACAATTTTAACAAAATCATCTATAAATTACAAAATTAAAAAAAAAAAAAACTACAAATAGAAACTGTAAAACAAAAATGGCTTAATAAGAAAAAAAAAAACCTAATAATATAATAGCATATACACCAATAAAAATAAAAAAAATAAAAAATTATTTCATGCAATTTGTTTCATATTACTCTGTTAAGAAATTAATCACATGAAGAGAGAAAATTAGAAAAAAAAAAATTAATAGTTACTATATTATTTGAGGAATTTGATAATTTATAATAATATGAAATTTGCTTCATATTATTTGTATGAAAGCAATTAATTTGTTAAGAAATTAATCACATGAAGAGAGAAAATTAAAAAAAAAATTAATAATTACTATATTATTTGAGGGATTCCATAATTCATAATAATATAAAATCTGCTTCATATTATTTGTATAAAAGCAATTAATCACATTCAAGAGCTTCGCTTAAACAGAATCTTTTTTCATGATGTTTCGTGTAAAATTTAATAAATCAAAGAGTAATATATATGGATAAGAACATACACGAGACTATGAGATATTCATTTATTAAAAAAAAAAAAAATGAACAGTGAAGTCACATAAAAATGGAAAATGAGATGTGTTGGTTTTATAATAATAAATAAAAAAGAAAGAATAATTATTATATTAAAGGTATTTTATATTAATTTCTTTCATTAACTACATAGTTAAGTTACTAATTTTGTAAAGTAAAAAAATTACAAAGAATAAAAAAAATTTTAAAAAAGTGTCAATATCCTCAGTTATAAATAAATAGTACACAATCTAAAATCTCTTTACATCCAATACAGTTAAAAAAAATTAATTAATAAAAATAAATTAACCATCTCCAATTTTTTTAATCAAGTAAATATTTTCGTCTTCTTCTCTCAAACAAAGGCTTGAGAAGGGGTCACGTGACTTTCAACGTTTGCATTCAATGATTTCATTATTAACTTTGTACTTGGCCTCGTGTGTACACATACAGTTCATAACCCCACTTTACCAGACACATTCATCAATATCCCATCTTTGTCCCCACTCGGCTTTTAAACTTAATTAATAACAACCCCTATTCACGCCTCTTCGTCAATAATAATTTGTGCTTTGAAAATGATCTGATATCATTGAAAAAGAGAGGCAAAAAAGATACCCCTCTTTCCTTAAAGCATGCCTTGAAACAATACTCACATCAAAACCAACCAAAAAATTTTCATTAAACAACAACAACAACAATGAACACGGTAACTGAAAATAAACCCAAAAAAAAAAGAAAAAAAGAACTTTATCCTGTATTTTCTTCCCCTAACTTTGTTTCTCAAGAAAATGAAGGAAAATGAGGGAATCTCTCTGTACCCCTAATCTACTTCTCTGCATCTCTATCCTTTCTTCAGTCTCTCAAACTATTTTTTTTTTTTTTTTCTCTATTTCAGTTTTCCCCCACAAAATTCACATTAGGGGGGGAGCTTGAGAAACTCCAAAAAACTTGAAACAATCCTATTACTGTCAAACCCTTATCTAACAAACAGCCGAGACCCCAAGCTTCTGAATATATAGATATGTATATACATACACCTGCCATCGTTCCAGAAATTAAGATGGTTAATCTTGTCTCTGAACAGAAGGCTTGTGAGGTTGCGGTGGCGCGTGCGAGAACGGGAGGAATCTGGGCCTGGAGGAGAGAGGGAAAGGAGTGGTTTTTGTCGATGGGTCAGCAACGCTGGCGGCGGCGGTATTGGCGACGCGCTCGCAAGAGGGGCACATGGTGAGGGTGGTGGCTGGGAGTTGCATGTAAAATGGGTTTGAAGTTTTCAAAGCCCTCAGCTCTTGGAGCTCCTTGTGTAGCCTTCTGTTCTCTTCCGTCAGCGTCTCACAACATCTTCTCAAGTACTCGCAATCCACCTCCGTTTGCTTCAACTTTGTCCTGCATATATATATATATACACATCAAATTATACAACAAACCCATCTACTTAACAATCAATAAATCTGACATATATATATAAATTATACATACAAACATGTATAAATAGATGAGGAAATCTACCTTGCTCTTCTGTTCTGAAACCAGACCTCAACTTGGCGAGTACGAAGATTGAGTTGCTTTGCAAGTGCAAGTTTTTGTTTCTGCAACACAAGGACAAACAAAAACCCCATCAGATCAGGAAACAAGAAAGATCTACACACTGCGTATATATATTTATATTTTTGCTTACAGGATTGAGGGTGTTGTGTTCTTTGAAGCTCTCCTCGAGATAAGCCGACTGTTCTTTGGAAAGTCTGAGCTTCTTCCTAGTGAGGCCGTTCTCGTCCTCATCGCTGGCTCTGGAAGACGCTCTCTCCGCCTCAGCGCCTTCGTTTCCGGCGGCTTCGAGGTCTCTTTTGTTCCCTCCAACATTTGCGCCGCCACCTCTGTAAACGCAGAAATCCATTCGAAACGACGACGCCACGCTATTGGGTGAAGATACCGCCACGCCTTCCTCCGCCTCCTCCGCCGGCGGCGGCAGCCGGTTCACGTCAAAACCCCTTGCCGCTAAACCCGTCTGACCCGATGAAACCCCTTCCGAACTCGCTACAACAAAACCCAAAACAAAATCAACACCCACTGACCACTCACACATATATAAGCAGAACAATCTATACATATATATATAGACACACAGCCAAGCATATATGTATTACCGTTATCAGAGGGCCATGAAAGGACTTGTTGGATAGAAGAAGTGGAGCGAGGAACAGGAGCGTGAGGGAGGAGATCAAGCTGGAGAGGACGATCCACGTAGACCCTCCGACCATCATCATCCTTCCTTCTTGTATTTGTCACGGCCTTCTCCGATTCATCATCAACATCCTGTGGACGGCTTGGTTTCTCTCTCTCTTGTTCTTGTCTTCCGCTAGAGTCAACTCCCAAGGCCATGCAAAACCCTAACCCGGTGGTGGTGGTGGTGGTTTTCACCTGATCTCCTTCCTTTGCCAAGAACCCAAATGATCTTGAATATCTTGATGCATCTCCCAAGCTTAAACCCAGCTCCATCTCTCATGAGCAAAAACCAGAACCCTTTAGAGAGTGAGAGAGAAGGGGAGAGAGATTGGAATTTGGACAACCCAGAGTGAGTCTTTATAGAGAGAGACTTCTATCCAATCTGTTAATTATATATTATATCGCAATAGAAATTGGAAACTCAGAGCCAGAGGGGGCTAGTGGTGAGTGGGGGAGTAGACCCAAACAGACCCTGTTTATTTTATTTTTGGAGGGGGTCTATTTTTTATTTATTTTTCTATATTATTTATGCCTTGAGGGTGCGGGAGAACCAGTTTGACCGACAAACCCGGGTTGACAAATACACACGTGAAAGCCTTTAATTTTTTTTAAGGGAAGGACCCTCTTTTTAGATTTCGGAGGACC
>JAVXUM010000011.1:1675973-1697277 GCA_035590655.1 Pouteria glomerata | reverse complement strand
AAATCTATATCTGTTGTACAAACTCCAGATCAACCCTAGCAACATAGGTGAATATATGCAAGGAAAACAAATAGAAAACCAATCATACAAGAACACAAATTTTACATTGTTCATCAATTTGCTTATATCCATGGGTACGAGATACCTCGCTTTCTATTATCAACCTCCAGCAATGGAGAAAAAATTACAATGACGAAATAAAGAACCTTGAAAAAGCCCTTAAGAGAAACCCTTGTTGTCTTACTCTTCATTTTTCTCTCTCACAACCTTAGAAGACCCTAATATGAACTTAAATAATGTGTACAACACGTCACAATATATAGGAAATAAGAACTCTGTTGAAAACGAACTTTGAAAACAACCCTAAAATATCAAAATGTCCACTTACTAGGACAAGCTTCCTAGCAAGCTCTCCTACAACACTAGAATGTCTCTATATTTCCCAACGACATCTAGCGAGCTTCAGAGTCCATACACGCTCTCTGTAATTCTAAGCAATCCTCTCCACACAAGCTTCTACCATTTTGCTAGATCCCAAGTGAAACGTATATGAGCCACAACTATAACAGTATCTATAATAGCTCAATTATAATGTGTGTATAGAATTGACAACCTAAAAATCTTGTTATCCATCTCCTCCAAGTGCAATCTAACATGATTAAAATAAATTAAATTTAAATGAAGTGGAAAAAGGTCCTGCTCTATTCTGAAGGAATACTAATGCCTAATTACCAAAAAAAAGAATACTAACGCCTACAATCCCTAGCTCGAACAAGTGCATAAAAAGAACAAAGGAAGAATTTTTTTTTTTTTTTTGGGGGGGTAACAGTATGCTAAGGCAACAGAAGAGAAATTCACCTTGTGCAAGTTTCAATATTGCAGCGGTTATAAAAATACTCAATACTTTCTTGAACACATCGCCCTCAAATATAGAACTTAGCTCCCCTGATCCATTCCAAGCAATGATGATCATTGCCTTGCATGGAAAATTGATGTCAACATTAGATAAAAAGGTCAACAAGATAGAAGATTCGAAAAACCAATAGTAAATATTACAAAAAAATAGAAAAAAAAAACAAGATTACCTGTAAGCACAAGATAAAAAAGATCCACATTCGATTAAAACTCCGAAATATATGCCAAAATGAGTGTATCTCAACAAAATTAATTTTGCCTGTCCACTGGACCCCAGTAGCTGGTTTGTTTTCCTGAATATTAAAAATCAATTTAGGTAACCAGAAAAGTTGAGCTAAAAACCAATTCTGCGTTGAATATGCCCAATAATAAGTGTGTTGAAACTTGAATTCTTTCCATGAAAAGCTTCAAATCAAGTCAAAAAGTGTGCATTGAAAACAATGTCCATACAGCTTACCCCAAAACAAGGCGAAGTGCATTTCACATTAAAAGGCAGATTTGGTTGCTGACCTTAATTTGAATACATTACTTTCCACAAAACTCAAGGAAACAAGATGAACTACAGTCTGAAATTGTGTACTGTGAACAGAGAATTTTTTTGCTATTCCAAGTAACTAATCTGGATTATTACTCTCTTAAAGTATAAATCAGAGCTGCATATATTATTTTGCTGAAGAAAAGATAAGAGGGACAGGATGTGAATCGCAGATAAAGAGATAGAAAACTGAAGTCTACTGGTGTTGCAACCAGACTAATATTGGCATGCACTCAATAGTTTTAAGACTTAAGTTGCCCCCCGCCCCCAGTGTAAAGGACTCATGACAACACTAGATTGCCAAAATGAGTTCCATGCACATTTTGGCATTCAAAGGGTAGTGCAACCAGAAAATGTGTACTGGCTTGAAAATCACAGCTTAAAAGGTTTTGGCAACTTTAAAATTGAACCTGAGCCCTACCTCGTTCCAAGGTAGCATGCACCAGTGCTTCAAACTGTGTGCAAAAGGGCATCTCACATCTGAATTAGTATTCCACAAAACTATTCTACATGCCACACATTAGAACATTAACCCTACAGATTAGCATTGAAGTGAATTCTTTGATTCTCACATCAAGCAAACCATGAGACAGAAGCCTCCAATCCTTTCAATGCAAAACTTCAAGAGGAAATATATGAAACAGATTTTATACAAGTGTGTGTAATTTTTACAGATAAAAGAAACAAACAGTGAAGTATTCCTAAAGAAAGTGAAATTTTCGCAAGCAAAAAAGTATTTTGGTCAAAGAATTTGCCAACAATAGAAATAAAACCTAATATAAATAAAAATTAATTGAACAGTACTCATGTATTAGGTCCCAAAGATAATGTACCTCATTCATATCGGCCTGAAGCTGTTCAATAGGCAGGCAAAAGAAATCAGCATCAGCATGCATTGGCCAACCCAGCCGGAAACAATCAACTGACCTACAATTATACAAGAATGATTTACATTTGACAATCTCAATATATTTTAAAATTTGCATACAAAATATAAGCATCATACCAAAAGTACTCATTCAAATCATCGTAGTTCCTCCATTGAGAATGTTTCAATTTTCCTCCTCTGCACCTTCTAGCTTCCTGTGAAGAAGCACAAAGAGAAAATTGCTAAGACGCGAACCGAAGAAAAAAAAAAATCCAAAAGAGCAAGTGATGATCTTTCACAGACTGAGGGAAACAAGAAGAGGCAACACCTGTGCTATTGTGTTATATATTGGAGTTACCACTTTCCTTAAGAAAGCCTCCTCTTCGCCACCATATGCCGGCTTAATATTTTCACCTGTCATTGGACTAACACTTCCAGCGAGCATACCATACAGTTCAAATGCCATCTAAAAAAAATAGAACAAAAAATTAAAAAGAAAAAGATTGAAATAGAAGACATTTCAATATGCCTAATCGTTACATTATTTTTATCTTTTTTAAAGAAAACAAGGAATAAGTAAGATATATATATATATATAAAAGAACTTGGAACCTTAGCACACTAGTAATGGATCAAGAGAAATCCTAAACGTTTTCACAAATTAATTTGATTAAGAAAGAAGATCGTAGCATCCGAATGCATACATGATGATAAATATAGCACAAGCATTCTGGCATAAATCTCAAATTAGCAGCTTCCCCCCATATGAGAAGATATAGACCCATGTACAATAATTTTCGTTGTTGTATTTCTTGTTGAATAGTTGGCAACCTGCAAATGAGAGTAATGATGACTTACTAAAATTAGAATAGGTTAATTTAAAAGTCGACAATATTAGTTATCCAGAAAGAGAATAAGATATAAATGGAATGTAGACAAAGAAAATTCACTCGTAAAAGGAGCGCAGAATCTGCTAAGCCATATAAATGATTTAAAAATGAAAATTAAAACTTCCACTCACCAAAGACTACTTTTGCGACCCAAGTACTTGCACCATCTCTTGTAGTTTTTGAAAAGTTTCTTCATAACTTCCGTAAGTGCATTGTCGTCCAACTAAAAAGGAATGAGTAATATGTTATGGATAAATAATAACTAAAAGGAATTATTTATATGTTACGAATGACCAAGTGTCTATTTACAAAATAAAATATTCCAAGCCAATGCAATTGAGAAAATGATACCCTAGGTGGCTGATCAGGCTTTGGAAATTGCCGAATGTGAACATTTGCCAGCAACAGGATTAAGTGCTCTCTTTGATTTGCCACATTACCCTTCTGCACATCAATATAATGCACAAAATATCCCATCATAACTCATACAAAATGAAATGATCAAAAGTAGCAAATCAGTCACCTGAAAACCAAACATAGCCTGAAGCCAGTCTAGAATGTCTTCATCTACTTTCTTCTTGTGGCCCTTGGGCCATGGAAGACCCCTGGTGTTTCGAAGTGCAGAAACAGAAGCTTGAATCTGAAAATTAAACAACCAAGGTATTAAGAAGATACTAAAGGATATAATTCAAAAAGATACTAGACAAGGAGAAAGCAACCTCAGGATATTTCATGATTGCTTGATTTGAGCTTTCAGGATCAAGAGGAAGTATATTATAAGGCACATATATCTCCGTCTTTTCTGCAACCTTGTTGTGAGCTTCCAAAATCTACACACACATCCATAAATATGTTTATATATAACAAAAAAGCACATACATGAGTACTCAATATTCAAGAAGCTATATATGCACATCAAAGTCCTAAATAGAAGTGGTTTGGCCTTAACCTAGACAACACTGATACAATCATATAATATTTCTCTTAAAGGACTCTAATCATTCAAGATCAGAAATCAATGAGCTGTCAATTTCACCTCATCAGCCACTTCAACAGATTCTGTCAGATTAACTGCCCTTAAGACCTCAAACAGAACAGCAGCAGTCTGATATGCTTTTGTAAGCCTAGCACTGAATCAGGAAAAGACAACAATTTCATATAAAGCTCAATATAACAAGGTCATATCTCCAAGCAGATAATCAGGGATGCCATTTGGTAATTTTACCGATCTGCTTTATCAGCAGCATTCTGCAAAGCCTGGATATATTTTTTGTAGTAATGTTGATAAAAACTCTGCATTTCACGAGCATCACTTTTTGTCCGTCCTTGTAATGTCAATTCATTTTCCTGCAAAGAAAAATAATTACTCGGCTTTGTTTTGCAACTTTGAATAGATATATGAGAGAACAAAGGGAGAAGGTTGTGGTAATATAGCAGATGCAAGATAGCTACCAAAGGAGACCCTATTACAGGAATAGCTTCAGGTACAGCTATCACAATTTTTACTGCCCAATAACCAATTTGGTCCCAAGATAAGGAATAGCCAATTACGCCAAAAGATATGGTCAATACAGCCAGAACCATGCATGTTTCCATTTGGAGTTCTATCAAGAATTTGCTTGTGTATGCAAGGATCCGGTATTTTCTAAATCCTTATGAAAGAATTATAAAAGAAATTCTTTCAACAAAGATGTGAATTAGGAACGATTGTTCGACAAAATATGGACCGAAGGCTGAACTTTATCGTTCGACAAAATATGGACCGAAGGCTGAACTTTGACCTCGAAATACCACAATATATTGACAGCCATTTCAAGAAAATGAATGCTACTCTTAAAAAGAAAAACATAACAATAAACGGTGCTATCAACTGAATTGTACTACCTTAAATTAGTCCATGCATAACAATTAACATGCAATTAGGGATAACAAGCTAATTAGTTTATCTCACTTCCATAGACATTACACTTGGGGCAAGGATTAAAATTTCCTTTTGCCAGGGTGTTTCAATAGCACTGAAACAGAAACATTTCATTTAATTTAGTTAATAAAATATTTAACGAAATGGAAAAATAATTTAATAAAATATTTTTTATATTAATATAATTATCCAAATTTAATTATAATTAATATAATTAATTATTAATTAAATTATATATTAAATATATTTTATTTATTAAATTAAATCATTTTTAATAAAAATATAATTAAAATAATTAAACTCAATAAATAAATGAAATCTAATTAATTTAATTAACATGAAATATATTTATTAAATTGTTTTTAAAAAATAAGATAATAAATTATGTTTGATATACTTTATGTTTATCGAATTGAATTATTTTTAACAAATAATATAATTAAAATAATTAAATTTAATTAATTAACAATTATACTATCAACTAACAATGATCATTACCAAACATGATTTCAAGTTTTTTTTTTCTACTATAAAAATGAAAACTAAAAATAAATTAACACAAAAACTGAAAATTGGTAGTTTTACCAAACGGGGGCTTAAATTATCAAATTTCTATTGGTCAAAGAATTGCCAACACATGAATTTAAACTTAACAAAATGTTTGGAAGTAACATCTAAATATACAAAAGCTTAATACTATATTTAAGAAGATTGTCGTGTTTGCATATTATGTTTTATTTTTGGTGCATTTTATTTTCTTTCGATGGGAACAATAGAATAAATATTATTCTACTAGTGTCTCATTTGAATCTCTTAGGAAGCAGAAACTTTTGACCATTTCGTAGAAAATAAATGATCTTTTGATCCTTGATTTGAGGAATGGGGTGGATAACAATGAGGGGAGTATATCGGGTGTACTAAGTTAAAATGCAACATACCCTTTCTAGCCGTTGAAGAAGTGCAGTTTTGAATTGGCGAACTCCACGACCACTTGATGTTGGATCAAGTCTGTGGGCCTTCTCAAAGGCATAGAACCGACCTGATCCCAGCAAAGGCATAAATATGCATCAGGTATAGAACAACCAAAAGTTCAGAAAGATTGCATTCTTGTGAGTTGAATATGATCAATCTAAAGAAAATGATTAGATTCGGTTGTATGCTAGGGAGCAGAGAAAGTAATCTCTCTCCCTCTCTCTCTCTCTCTCTCTCTATTTTTGAAGGGGGTGGTAACAAAGAAGTAGCACAATAAAATGTTAAGAATCATCTCCTTGGACCTTTCAAAGTAAAAACAGCTAAAAAGCCCCAGAAAATCAAAAGAGCTGTTGCATGTACATAAATGATAGCACCATTTAACATTCAAATTATTCAATCATAGCACATTAAAAAAATTTAAGACTCAATAAAAATAATAATAATAAAAATAAAATTCGCCGGTAAAATCCACATTAAGAAGCCTTGGGACTTTCACAATAAAATTCATCACAGTCAAGCTTTATTTCATATGGAAGGTACACGGTATTATTAAATTATGCTGCCTAATAGATGGAGTAAGGCTATGGAAGTTGTCCTAGAGGATTTTCCTAAGAGCTATTCCATAACATAAGGGCCTGCATCTCTTCCAACGTTACAACAACAGTGGATAAAGTCTACAGATGAATAACATACATTAAGGAAATTAAATTAAGGAAATTAAAAAAAAAAATGAACAAGTAAGAAAGAGAAGGGGGAGAAGATAAAGAGAGAATAACATAGCATATCATACCCCTTAAAACTAATATAAAGAACAAAACAAGGACCTCATTCCTCTTTACCTCTTAGACTAAGACCTTTTGTTTTTTTAAAAAATAAATATGAAGTAAATTGTATTAAAAAGGCATCAAGAGGACAACACCCCTATACAAAATTCAAGGATATTCCATCAGCTCGATGAAATTCAAAAAATTTAGCCCCTTAAACCATCATGATCTTGGAATAGTCTATCCATTTACACATGGAGCTGAGTTTAAGACAAGGAAAGATAATTACGCTGCTACTCCATTTGACCTGAAGTATTCCTCATAGCCTTAAATTGTTATTACTCTTGGAAAAAATTTTGAATATGAATAGATGATGGCATCCAAAAAGGAGAATGAAGAACAAGGAGGAAGTGCAACCTATGCAAGAGAGGTGCTAAGTCTCATCACCCCTAAGGCATATTTTCCAATAAGATGAGAAATGTGGTATTAACATTTGAACAGTGTCCGCTGTCCAGAGGGCATATTTTTTTCTATCCAGCAACACCACCGGTGGTTTGCTAGTAACAACATGGATTATCTAATAAATGGTGATATTTAATCAACAAAATATGGTGTAAGTTTGCTATATATGCAAAAAAAATTGCCAAATCCCTCCCTGATTATATTAGAGCTTTAAATTAGACTGACACCATTTTGTGGAAGTTATTGACGAGATTAAACATAGGCTTCCCTTCGAAATATATCCCATCCAGAAATGTCATAGAACGCATGGAGTGTACAACCTTATCTGTGTAATTTTTTATTTATTTATTTTTTTCTTTTGATAAATATGTATGGCCTTTTCTGTTGCACCATCAAGTCATCGAGACAACTGAGAAACAAGAAAAATATGAAAATCAGTTTGAAAAGCTCCATATACTACATTTGTGCCAGAAGGATCCAAGAGGTATGGCATTTCTATGAGTAAAACAAATAGATATTCAATATAGATGGGAAGAGAAAATAGTCACACAAGTAGCACACACACAAATGGTATGTAACAATCAACTATTTGTCCAGCCCAAGAAAGATCTACATGCTACTACTCAGAGGTCAATCTCATCTACTTCAACTCAACATGAATGTGAGAGATGAGACTATCAACAGCAGAACTCAGACATGCAAACGAGTTACTATGTTTAATAATTGTGTGTACTTGTTAAACTCATGAATTTTCTCTTAGCTAAACTTTATGTACATGTAGACTTAAACCTAGTTTGAGGCTTCTTGTACTCATGAACTAAGTGGGGCAGTTTTTTTTTTTTTTTGGCTATGAGATAATATTAAGAGCACAACCCATATGTACAAACGCTACAAAATAGTCTTGCCAGTCAAAAACTATGAACTATACCTCTATATGCTCGATAAAATCCAAAATACAATGTAAGTTTGGATCAACCTTGCTAAGAAAACCAGCAATACAACACCAAACAAAAGCTTCCACTTAAGCCTATATGAAAAGGAGCTACTCTCCAGGCCTTCCTTATGGACTTCTAAATGTGAGCTCCCCACATCCCTGCAAAGCTTACCTTCCTAGAAAAAAATCAATCCATACTGTTAGAATATATCCCACATTGATAACATCAAAACTTTCAAATTGGTATAAAATCGGTCCTCTCCACTTATCACCACTTATACTTCCAAATTAGTATGATATTAGAGCTGGATTTTGGGAGGACTCGCCCCCCTTTCATTTGCACATTTCTCAACTTCCCGGTTTCTCACCATCCAGTACACCAATCTCTCTCCAAATATGAATGGGTGCCGCACTGCATGTGACAAGGCGTGTTAAAATATATCTCACATCAATAAAATCATGCCTCCTAAATTTTTATAAAATCCTAATGGACCTCTTCACTCATTGACAGTTAGTTTTGAGTTGGATGCTTTAAGATATATCTCATATCAATATATCATGCCTACTAAATTTGTGTAAAATCTTAATAGGCCTCTCCGCTCGTTGCCAATTGGTTTTGAGTTGGATGTTTTAACACATATCAAGACCTTAGTGACCTTATCCGAGGAAGAAGAGGGACACATTATGCTCCAAAGCACGGATTTGCAGTTTGAAATCAAATGGGTCTAATCTGCAACTCTGAAATTGATATGCGCAAAATTTTTCTCACACAAAAAAAAAAACCACAAGCTTGTTAGGCTCGTGGAAGTGGACCAATGCTCATTTGTGAAACATCGAGCAGAAGATTAAAAGTTTATGCATTACATAGGCTTGAATAACAAACCATAAATACAAAATTCCTCTGTTTGTGACTCTGGACCAACACTGGGAGATATTACATTTTGTATTTTTTCAATATTTATCAACTTGCCCTATACTCCAATCACTTTATTTTATTTTGTTTGACAAATTTAATAATATTTTTACTATTATAACAAGTGAACACTAAAGCAATTACAATTTAATATTTCAATTGGAGAGGCGCTATCAAATTTTAATTAATCCTAAAATATCCTTTATCTCAACCATGTTTCAATTAACATAAATCCTTAGATAATTAATATCGATGGGATTGTCTATAATGATAGACAAATCAAGGACTTTCTCAAGATTCTTATTCATTCACTTTATATTTTGATATTTTGAAAATGGGTTAGTTGAATTTGAAAATTCGCTTATCTTATTAAGGGGGTGTTTGGTGTGATAAAAAGTAAGACAAAATGAGATAATTTGTAGGTTCATAATTCGTGCAGTAAGATAAAATTTTAGAGATTTTCAACAAAAATCATTGCGCCAAACACCCCCTAAATAAGTAAACAATTGAAAATAGTAAAAGTACTGTTCATATAACTAATCTTATTCAATAACTACCATTATCTAACTTGCCTTACTTCTCACCTCTTAAAACTCCACCACTATCTAACTTGCTTCACTTCTAACTTCTTAACTCTATTATCTATTAGACCTTCTTTCTTAAATTATGCACCCATCATGTGTATTCCACTTCTAGTATATTTGGATTTCGCGGGCGCACACTATTTGGACTAGTGTTTGTGCACATTGAAAAATAATGTGTTGTAGTGTTTGTGCACATTGAAAAATAATGTGTTGTAATCAAAAACTACAAATGGAAACTAATTATTCTTTTTTTTTTTTTTTAAAAAAAAGAGGAAAAGTGGGTTACTGATAAAGTAGAATTTACTTTTTAACCCATTTACTACTTAACACTGAAACACAATCAATTAGATGGCGAAAATATATTTGTCCAAGGTTATTTTAGGGATTTTAAACTATTGCTTAGCTTCGGGAATACAAAACGTCAATTAGAGTTCTAATTTAACATTATAATATAGACAATAGATGCTCTCAGATTCTTGCTCCCACTTCCGCTCTACAATTCCGTTAGAAAGAAAAGAAGACAAAACCAACTCGCACAGTTCACCATATGGCAATGCAAAACGATATGATGCACAAAATCACCATCATATTTATAAAATCAATACCAATTAACCAAAACTAGCCTTTCTATTTACCGATTAGCAATTTTAAAGATCTTACCATATAAACACACCGCATAAAAAAAGTAAGCTCCACTCGCTCACAAAACCCTCTCTCCTAAAATCCTCTCCCTTAGAAGGACCAAATAAAGAGTTAACCCCAAAACTTTCACTACTCACTATATCGACAATCTACATTTTGGATGTATTTGGAGTGATAAAAAGTGAGATAAAATGAGATAAATTATGAATTCATAATTTGTAATTTGTACAGTGAAATAAAAATGAATAATTTTTACAGATTTTCAGATATTTTCAACATTTTTTAACAAACCAAATGCAGCCTTAATGCTATCATCCATTTCTCCATGACTGGTAAAATATTTTATCTATTTTTTGAATGATTGGAGAGATAAAACAAAATAAAAATTGAAGTAAAACCCACACATTGAAACAAAGCAACCATTAACCATACAATACCCAGAAAAACAACATTAAAGTCCAGAGTGTGTGTTGATATATAAATATATTTAGGTACCTATCGACCAATTATATACTAGCTCGCAAATTAAATAAATCTAAGACGCTGGAGAACAGAATTGTGCCTGCAACCATGCACGCAATTCATGCACAGGTATATACAACTTGAAAGTTCCATCTGAACATATATACAGATACAATTGGGACTCACAGAGATAAGCCACCCTGGGGTTGATGGGCTCGACCTCGTTAGCGACTCGGAGAATTGGCGCAATTTGGACCAGTGATGATGGCACCAGTTCACTATCCATCATCGTCTCTCCCAGATTACCAGCAGTCTGAGTTCGCAGAATCCGCCTCTGCGGTTGCTGATCAGACCCCCTTCTATTGTAAGCCATTTCTTCCTTAAGCCCTTCGCCAATGACTTAAATTCCCTCCAATTTACCTGTCAAAACAAATCAAAATTCCACCATATCCATATCACCAAACATCTCTATTCGACTGGAACTTAACCCTCTGTTTCTTGAGGGGGGAAAAATAAAAAAATAAACCGAGTTCAAGTGATAACAAAGAATCTTACAACGATTTAATAAACCCTCCAGAAAAACTGATTAGAAACAAGAAACAAAAATAATAAAATTATAATCTTGCGACAGATTATATACTTTATTCTCTTTTCTTATCCTTTCTCAGCAATCAAACAGAGCCAAACAGAAAATTAATACGAATTCCTTAACGTGAAAGAAAACAGAGTACAGGAGATACCCCTTGAAGATAAATCACTCGAAAGATTCGCGTTACACTACGGTGAGCTTAAACTTTAAATGGGATGAGGAATCAATTCGATCGTTTGTTCACATAATTAAAAAAGAAAAAAAAAGAAGGGCCTAGAAACTAGAAAGTGAGGCAAAGAAAGTCTTGAGTCGGCATTAGGCAAGAGAATAAAGCTCATGTAACTGATAGAATGAATAAACCGAAGAACTCTGCGCAGGGAGAGTGTCGAGAGAGCGAGAACACTCTGGCCAGAGGGGGGAGAGAGAGAATGGGCGGGTGCTACGTCCAGAGAGCACCAAGCTGACGCAGAAAGCAACGCGCGCAACAGCCATAATATATATATTAGATCAAATATTTGAATTGGAGTTACAAATTTGCCCCTCTGTAGGCGGTGTAGTTGCCAAATTTAAACGTTCTCATGTTTTTAACGTATGAGGATAATTTAGTCATTTAAGAACTCCGGAGGATAATGCTTGAGCTTGATTACCACGCAACGGTATTAATGGCAAATAGATTGCAGTGCCAAGGTTACTTTGGCAGGAATGAAATCCTACCCAGCCGAAAAAATGCCAAGGCAAATGGCTGTTTGGATGAGAAAATTTTTTTTAAAATATTAAATTTTGTGTTCTTAATTTTTTATAAAATATTAAAATTTAATGATTATTAGTTTAGATGTATGTAAATATTTTTTAAAATAACTCGGCTAAAAACTTAATTTGGAAATAAAAAAATTATTAAATGCAATTTACTTTTGCCCTCCCACACTCTAAGGTAATATTTGGAGTGATAAAAAATAAGGAAAAATATGGTTTGAGTTGATTTTAGGCGTTTGGTATCTAACAGAACTTTCTAGAAAAGAATAGTGATATTTTGTACCGCTAGAGCAAAACCATGGGAACGGTTCCCAAATCCGTTCCCACAAATTCAAAAATGTCAAAAGTTTTGTACAGTCATAGCAAAATCGTGAGAACGGTTTTTCAAATCCGTTTCTACGGATTCAAAAAAATTAGTATAAAATAGCTACAATGATACTCGTTTAAAAGATTTCAACTCAAAAAATATGATTGTAAAAAAAATTTACCCATTCGGTTAACTTTTTTCTAGATTTTTATTTTTTTGTCGTGAAATATTGAAATTTTTGGAATATAGTAAAAGTGAGAATGTGTAATAAAGAGTTTTAGTGATTTATAAAGATTGTTATATATTTATTTTATTTTTTAAATTTTATTAACACTCCAA
Organism: Pouteria glomerata; assembly: GCA_035590655.1. NCBI lineage: Eukaryota > Viridiplantae > Streptophyta > Magnoliopsida > Ericales > Sapotaceae > Pouteria > Pouteria glomerata. The sequence continues at coordinate 1,684,427 of JAVXUM010000011.1, read as the reverse complement.
ACGCAGCCTAAATATAAAATATGAGAAGTCAAAAATAGAGTGCATTAGCATTTCTTAATAAAAAAAATAATATAGGTATTGTTTGATATGTTAAAAAATAAAAAAAATTTTGCAAATCTCTTAAAATTATTTATTTTTTATCTTATTACACGAATTACGAATCCACAATTTATCTCACTCTATCTCATTTTATTTCACTTTTTATTACTCTAAATGCACCCATAATTGTATTCCGTTCAATAATTTGAAAACGAAAAAGACATTACTTCTTATTTAAAATCATATATTTATGTAAATATTAGACGCATATATATTTGATAATTAATAATAACATTATTAAAATTATTTTAAAAAAATATTGAGCATTAATCACTAATTTTGAAATAATATTATTTTCTATTATATTGTAATTTTTTACAATTTGTTTTTAGTAGAATTATCTAATATAATTAATAAATTATCTAATCTATCAAATACAATAAATTATATGATCTGTCAATAAATTAATTAATAGATTAATCTAATAGTTTCTATCATCTGAATTTTTGTAATTAAGTTATTATCTGATTTAACAATTAATAAGGTTTTACTTTGTATTATCGAATAAAAGTAGTAATGCAATTTTTAAAAGAAAATATTTTTATTTTAATAAATTACTTATCTAATTTATTTGATACAATAAATTATCTAATTAATTGTTTTTATCATCTAAATATTTATGATTAATTTATTATCTGATTTAATAAATTGAGAAGGTCTTTACTTTGCATTATCTCATATAATAAAAGTAGATAAGAAATTTTTTGAAAAAAAAAATTGTTTTTTAATACAATGAATTCATTATCTAATTTATCTAATACAATATATTATCCAATTAATTATCTATGTTATCAAATACAAAATTAATCTAATTAATTCATTGCACTAAATCAATAGTTTTAATCATTGAATTATTTATAAATAATTTTAAACAATTACCTAGTACAATAAATTAGTTACCTAATTTGCCTATGCAATAAATTATCCAGTTAATCTAATAAAAAATGATTTAATTGTTTTTATCAAGTAAATGTTTTACAATTAATTTATTATATAATATGATAAATTATATTCTTTTATTATGTCGCGCATCTATAATTCAGTATACTAATATTTTAAAATATATTATTTTAATTAAAAATAAAATTATCGTTGTCTTTTTAAAATCAATGAAAACACCTAAAAGGTTATTCTCATTCTCTGGGGTGTTTTTGAAATAGATGTTATTTTTTAATTTTATTTACAAAATATTATATAACAATTAAAAGATAATTTAGTGAATATTCTGACATTACAATCTAGTTCGCTTGTATCATTTTGTATTTATATTTCTGTAAAATTTGCGTCCTTATATTATAATATTACCCTTAAGGGTAATAAAAATATGCAGCCAATTAAAATATTTTGGTAAGATAAAACCTTACACGAACGAGCCATTCTCCCGTAAAAATCAACATCATTCACAACAATGCTTTGACAAATCATAAAATTTACTCTAGAACGGGCATTGAATCCTAAATCAGATTGACAAACTCTTCTGCTTTATCGTCCTTGAACTTCTCTTTGAATGCATCTCGAATGAGTTTAGTTAACCTATAGGCGGACGACTGTTTGGACGGCAGTATGTTTTCTGACTTTTCACAACTCTTTACCCACTGAGCAAATTATATACTAGATATATACACAGCTGGGTGGGCTTTTCTTTGGTACGTGGAAGTTCGCAGCCGCTACCCCACTGGGGTGCGCACAGGGCGAAACACGCCTCAGACCCCTAACCGGCAAAGAGACCTGAAGGGTAAATCAGCCTAGGCAAGCCCTGGCTGACCGGCTCGGCCCAGTGGAAACCAATAAGCACCCATATACGCGGTAACCTCGTCCCCCGGGGGGAAACTCGAACCCAGGACCAAAGTGGCTTGGGCCCTAAGGCGTGGTCGACTCCCGCTGAACCACCCCCGCAGGGGCTGGGTGGGCTTTCTTTCTTAAGTACGAGATGGGTGATTAGAATTATAGAGATTTCATCTGCTTGGTACAATGGATGCAGACCCCTTCACTTACCAAAAAGATAATTGCCAACTAACTTTCAACATGGAGAACTTATGTTTGTTAGGTTTGGTTTCAAGTTTCACATCGAAAGTGAGTAATTTGAGATAATATGTAATGATCTTAAAAATTAATGTGTGTCCCATATCGAAAGTGGATACTAAGAGTCACAACCTAATAGCCTTATAAATTAAGGCTTTTTGGCTTGGTTTGAGTATGACAAGCGTTTATATGCTTTTATAAGCTTGGTGATAGTGGATTGGTTTCAGCACCCGAGGACATGGGTAATATTTATCGAACCTCGTTAAATTTTCTGTCTTCTTCCTTTGCATTAGTTTCTTTATTTTTTGCCATTATTTCCTGTTTGGTATTTTGTTTGTTATTGTGTGGCATTGTTTTGGATGCTTGGTTGTGTGGGTAAAACACCCGCTTTCGCAACAGTAGAACCCCACGACAGTAGTTACTCGAGTTTACCCCAGTTGAGACTATTTGAGTTTACCTAGTTGAGACTGTTTTCAAGCTTCAAAACCTTCATTTATGTAGTTTTCATCAATTTTTTCATTATTGTTGAATTTCAGAATTCGTTGAGAGATTTTTTTCTCTAATTTTTGTTTGGAAGATTGGCGTTTATTGCTTCCGGTTGCATCAAAACGTTGAACATGTTGGTACTTTGGTTTCCTATCTTGGATCAGATTCTTTTCATTCTTATTTTGCTTAGAATTAACTAAGGAGTTTATCTTTATTTTTGAGCCGAAGGCCATATTGTAATCCCTTTGAGATAAGGATTGAGTTTATTTTTCCAAGTTCGATTAGGAAAATCCTAGTTAGGAAACAGATTTTTACTATCCATAGCAGATAGCTGCGTAAACCTTTTGCAGACAACAATTTTTTTAATTTATCATCGATCACTGCTGCTCCTCTAGATAGTTGTTTGGTCTTTTGTTGCGTTCTGGTTGCTGTTGGTAGTTGTTTGTTTGGTTTTTTTTCTTGTGGTTTAGGATGTCTTCTTCAAAGAAACGTAAGTCTTCTGCATTTGGGTCCAAGGCCAAGGGTCCTACTGTTCTGAAACCCTCTCCGAGGGTCAAAGATGCGGAGATAGAATTTGCAGATTGTTTCTCTCATCACCCAATTATCACACGGAAAAACGGGTGTTTGTCACTGAGTTTCCAGGCACTGATGTCTTCACTTAGTTCTCTGAGAGAGGCTGGCTTGGGTTCGAGTTCTCCGATGGTGTAGCCTACCCTTTACTGGTCCGTGAGTTCTACTCGAGCTTACATAACCTGTCAAACAGTTCAACTGGTTTTGTTTTTTGTGTTTTGAAGTCCCGGTCTTTTGAATTTTCGGTCTCTCTCATTCGAGAGATTTTATCTCTTCTGGTGGTTCAGTCGAGGAGTTTGACCCTCTGCAACCTTCCTGTGATCTGTCTATGGCTGCACTTCACGGCTTTCTACGTGACGATGGTATAGAAGAGGTTGCTCATCCTTGTCATCAAAGCTTGTTGAGTCTTGATTGTCGTATTCTTCATTTGTTTATTGCTGCATGGATCACTCCTTCTGGTCACACATCTAATGTGTCTGGTAATCGAGCCCGTATCTTGCATGCTGTCCTTGTTGAAAAATTACCAAAACATATATAGATCACAATTGCATCCGAATATCATGACCTAAACATTATTTCTAAATACCCATCTCAATTCAAAGAGAAGATAAAATATGAATAGCGGAAGTGTACCTGAATCCATTGTTTGATTGATTGAACAGGTTATGATCTTCCAAAAGATACGTAGTACTTACGATTTTCTCTGTTCATGGGGATGCAGAGAGATCAGAAAACCCTACATTCTTTTGGGGACCATGACCTATATATATATAACTGAAAACCCTCAGTTACCCTAGTTTCAGTATTTCTAAATTTGCCCCTCATCAACTTAGAAATACCAATCTGGTCTCTACACATTAGTTCTATAACAAATAAAATACCTAATAGCCCCAAAAATTAAACTTTATAGATCACAATTAATTGGCTAAATTTTAAGATAGCATTGCACATTTAAAATTACATTTGTGACTTTACATGTTGAATTAATTTTTCCAACAAAGGTCATTACAAAAACCTACTGCGAATATATATATACACACATATATACAGAGAGAGATAAAAATAAATAAAATAACTTTTTATAGGAAAGGCCAATACAAAAATCTACTGTAAGTACACACACACACACATAATATATATTTTATGAAGATATTTTTCATTTATGATAATCACAGTTTAAAAGATTTAAGTACCATTGACACATTAAAATTAATTAAAATTTATTTTTTTTTATCAATGTTTATATTTTTTTCATTAAATTTTATCACATATCACTTTTACATTAAATTATTATATTTTTATTATATTTTTTTTTGTCAAAACTTTTACCAACTAAATACCCGTTAAGTTGAAGTTGGTTTGCATATGCCTCCAATGATCGGCCGCAGCAAGTAGATGTCAGTTCTCATATGAAAACGGATAGAAACATTCATATGAAAACGGATAGAAACATTGAAATGAAGTTTTCATTTTGATATGGTTTTAGTAATAAAAAATGAGATAAGTTATGAGTTTGTAATTTATATAGTGAGATAAAAGTAAATAATTTTTAAAAATTTTTAGATATTTTTTTAGCATACCAAACGGTACCTTACACACCATTTATTGTGCTAAAAAATTAAAAAAAAAAACTCTAAAAACCTTCAAAATCTAAAACTCTTTAACATATTTTGTCTATTTCATATTTTGTGAAATCTTTATAAATTTCTATATATATTTATATATCTCAACAAATTTTTACAAATTTCAATATTTTTTTTTTACAAACTCTAATACCTTTTTTTACAAATTCTAATAATTTTTTTCACAAACCCTAATAACTTTTCAACAAATTTCAACAATTCTGACTTAAATCCATAGGAATGGACTAGAAGAATCATTCTTACAATTTCTCTCTCCAATTTTTTCGTATAAAAGTCAAAAAACTTAACAACTTTCATGATTATTTTGATATAAATTCATAATAACAGATTCAGAAAATCATTCACACGATTTTTTTCTTTAACTTTTTACTACAAAAGTCCAAAAATATTTTTATTTTTTTGTAAAAAACGTGATTTAAAACACTAACCAAATGTTAAATATCAAAGTTATCTCAAACTACAAATTTCTTTTATTTTTTCTTATTCTTTGCTACTCCAAATGCTACATTAATGAAACAAAAAAAAAAAAAAAAAAGAAAAAAAGAATGCGTCGGCAAACGTTGCATCAAAGTACAACTCACACTAATAGAATGAAAATTTTTATCCACTGTTGACAATTTTGACCACATTGACATGTATCACTTATATGTATTTGATAAAAATTTGTAAAATTAAGTTAAAAAATTAAAAAAAAATTAGTAATTTTGTGCCTGAGAAGAAAGTTACGTGTTTGATAAATTTTAGTAACATAGTTAAAAAAATTAAAAAAAATTAATAATCCCTCAAATGCACCCATAGTTGCCAATTAACAAATCTATAAGTAATATGATTTTCAAACCTAAAATTATTAGGTAGTTCACAACATAAATGCTATTGGTTGCGTACTCATAATTGTAATTAGTGGAAGTAAAAATATAATTTATAAGTAAATAATATAAAAGGTTTAAAAAAATAATAAGATAAACGTAACATTTTAAAATAATTAAATGAAAAAATATATATATAATTGTAATTTTTTAAGTGAGTAAGAGTAATTATTTTTATTGAACTTCACCTTGATTTGCTTATGAATTTAATTAATATTGTTTTGATCTTTTAAAATAATTAAATAGAGACAAATATATATAAGTATAATTTTTTAAGTGAGCGAGAACAATTGTTTTTATTGAATTTCACCACCGTGCTCGTGAATTTAATTAATATTGTTTGGATCTTTTGTCCAACTATTTCTATAAATTAAGAATATACTAGAAGTAATAATTTCTTCTAGAGCAACTTGAATGTAAAATGTGAGATTCGTTCAATTTCTCCTAAAATAGTAACGGAGATTTACCTTTCAATTTCATCAACTTCCTTTCTCAATTTCTCCCATAACTAAGAAATATAACAGAAGAAATGTGAAATGAAAGACTTGTTTAGTCTGTTTTGCAGGTACTAATATTGTATTTTTTATTTTTATTCTTTTTTTTTTTTTTCATCTTCTTTAGTTTTATTTAATGATAGATTGTTCATATTGACCTTAAAATTTTAAAGTAATTGAGCTAGTTGCATTTCTATACTCTTAAATTTCTAGAAAAAAATTAAATTTTAGACTAAATCTTTTTTTAAGCTTATGGCGTCATCAATAATAATAATAATAATTGATAAATTGAGTTCATTTAGTTGTGTTAAATATTGAAAAAAAAATATGCAAATTAACGGAAACTTTGAAAGTATAAATTTTGATAATGTTTAATAAGTTTTTACAATTTTTGGGTGTTTGGTTAAATTTTGACAACTTTTAGTAATTTTTAAGTATTTGGTAAAATTTTTTACAATTTTTGTGTATTTGATAAAAATTTTAGTAATTTTTAAGTGGAGCAAATTATTATAGTAGAATAGGAAAGTGACAAAAATTAATACTTTATCAAACATCAACTTTATAATTTTTGGTAAATTTTTTTATATTTTTAATCTACCAAACAGGACGTAAGTATGTAAAAATTATTACTTCTAAAAGAGTTGTCAATAATCCGACGGTTTTAGCTTAAATCCGTCCTTGGATTTCATATAGAATGGCCATCAGAGTTGAAAGCAAAGTCCAAAAACAAATGACTGCCAAATGGCAATTTTAATATCAAAACTGCGGATGTGCCAAATGATTAATGAAATTGAAGAAGTAGGGCAGTGTTTGAATAAGAATCTGGAATTCAAGCCTCCTCTCTTCTCTGCCAGAAATATAAATAACGAAAATGAAATGTGGCTAAGCCCCTTTGGGCTTCTAAAATAGCGTCAAGTCCACCTCAAAATGTCATAACGTGGTAATTTTTTTTTTTTCCTCAACCCAAAAGAATAGTAAAGTGACGGTGCAAAAATGTTAACCATATATGCTGCAAGATCCCAACCATATTTGTACCTTGAATTGCCACTTGTACAGTGGGGGGAAGTGTGGCAAATAAGTCCCTTAAGGGGTAGTCGAGCGAAAGTTGGGTGCAGCTTAAAAGTTTAGGTTATGAAAAGTTTAGGTTATGAGGTCTCGAATTCGACTCTCTTTCGGGGGGTGGGTTACCGCGTTTGCGGGCTCCTATTGGCCTACACTCGGTCGAGTCGGTCAGCCAAGACTGTCTTAGGTTGGTTTATTCTTCAGGACTTTTTGCCAGTTAGGATCCTAGAATGTGTTTCGCCCTGTGCGCACCCCCATTACGAGGTAGCGATTGTGGACTTCCACGTATCAAGAGAGTGGCAAATAAAATTAATAGAGTATTACAGTTAAATAAAATTTTTATTACCTTACATTTAATACACTTATAATACTCAAAACGTATACACAATTAGAGTATCTTCTTTTTTAACTACCGATACTCTCTCGTTTTAAACAATAAGATTTTCATCTAATCAAATTATCGTAATTTTCAACCGGATACTCCGATCATTTTATTGATCATTTTTTTTTTTCAAGTACTCACAATAAGAGTGATTTAGGTGATATGACAAGCACATACTGTAAAAATTTTTATTCTGTGCATAGAGTCATATACTAAATTTCATAAAACTTATCCAAAAATAAATATAATTTCCGTGCCGAAAATTACATGCTTACGTCCTGCACCTTGCCTTGGTCCTTGGTTTCTAGATGATGCATCCCAATTTCAGGCTGATAAGAGTCTATTCCAATTCAAAGCGAGGTGTTTGGAGGATAAAATTTTTAGTAATTTTTTGTTAAAAATTATTAGTGATAATTTTTAATATATTTAATAAAAAAATTATAATTTTTGATAATTTTAAGTAACTTTTTAAGTGCGTGATGAAATTGTTACTTAGTAGAGTAGAAAAGTAATAATTTTTAGATGTTTGGTAAGATTTTTTACTGTAACAAACAAAAAAAATATAAAAAAATAAGATCCGCTGTCTTATCAAATTATTATAACAGAAAAAAAATTATAAAAATTAATAATTTATCAAATATTAAATTACTATAATAACTTTTAATATTTTTTTAACTAAAAACTGAGCCACCAAACGTAACGAAATTGGCTCTTCATATATATATATATTATATGTACATTGTCCAACGAATTAGTCCAATATAAATAATGAACGTTGTGGGACATCTCTCTCTCACATCACCTTTCGTCTGTAGCTGCGTAACATAAAG
>JAVXUM010000011.1:1662595-1675873 GCA_035590655.1 Pouteria glomerata | reverse complement strand
AATATCTATATAATAAAATGGAATATGAAATATTGCACTGGCAGAAGTAATATCTACTAGGAAGCACGGATACTTCATGGAATAGGGTTGGACTTTTTACCTTTGGGATATGAATTGTAATGTAACAGCACTGGTGGTTCAGTAAAATGGGAGCTGAACTTGAAACTTTAGTGATCTACCAAAATCGTGAATTCGATCCTTGCCTTGCGCTCAAAGGTTTAAGTGGAAGGCCATAGGTGGTGAGTCCTGCACTAGTCTCCCCAGAATTTAGAGCTCAAGCAAAAGGTCCAGAAGATTTCTCCATCACCTAAAAAAAAAAAAAATTGTAACGTTGAATGTTCTTTAACAAAAAAAAAAAAAAAAAATGTATTGCCGTACCTTAAATCTTATCACATATGTGATGAATCCAACATTTCTGAACATATGCCTAAGCCTAGGCCACAAATGTGGCAGATGATGAATTTATGTAAAAAGGTAACTCAACGTGCAAGTCTCTTGCACTGCATGATTTGAAAAGCGTCAAATGACTACCTTCCCTTTGCCAGCCGAGAAACTAATTCCAGAATTTCAACTCTTTTTCACTCCCAAAAGTACATCTGTTTGAAATCAATATACCATTGACCAACTTCCAAAACTATCTCAATAGTTTATTACAAAAACCTCGGCCAAATCAAACTAGCTCAGCAGTTCTGGTAAATTTTATTTGATAGCATATACATACAGGTTAAGCACATGAATTTATTGGAATTTTAGCAGGTGTATAAGCAAAAACTAAAGCCATATCCCGAAGGATAATGCATCTTGATGAATAAGAATATTCTGATGCATCTTGATTAAGAATATTCTGACTTCATACAACGACATATTCATATGCAATCTCCATACTTCTCTTAACATTAATGAATACGTTTGAAATAGTGAGGACACAATTATATGGCTAGAAAATGCCCTCTTCTATTCTCAACCCTCAAAAAGACAAGGGAAAAGATCAGATTATTCATTGGAGTTATGGGCAAGCACAAGTTATAGTATCCCCATGCAAACAATTGAAGAAAAGACATGGATGCACTGACAAGCCAAATCACAAATACTCTTCAAAATTTTCCCAATAACTAAAATATTCTGTTTTTGTCACTATGTAACTTCAACTATACGCGGACAATGTAGAATTCCTCTCTCTCTCTCTCTCTCTCCCCCCCCATATATATATATATATAATACATATATATTTATGTATATCCTTATTCAAGCTTTATGTAGAATATATATGCAGGTATAACAATCGGATACACACTGTTTATGCTTTTTGATATCTTTGCACCAACATGTCTTCTCTTAACCACAATGATTTGCAACAGATTTTCGAAAAACTAGACCAAAATGGTGATGGCTTTGTAAGACTCAACGAGCTCAAGTGTCTTCTTGAAAAAATTGGAATATGTGGTAGCCCAGATGAGCTCGAGTCACTAGTGGATAAAACAGGTCTTGATCTTCCTGACTTCTTGTGTTTTTATGAAACAGTGATCAAGCAGAATATTAGCGGTCAGAGTGAGGAAGGTGTAGGTGAAGACTTGGGGAGTGATCTTGCTAAGGCTTTTGAGGTGTATGATTTGAACGGTGATGGTTTCATTTCCTGCGAGGAGCTTCAAAGTGTGTTGTTGCGATTAGGTTTATGGAAGGAGCATTCTAGCAAGAATTGTTACAGCATGATTGACAAGTATGATACAAACTCTGACGGGATGCTTGTTTTCAAGGAATTCAAGAGCATGATGCAGCCTTCTCATCCTTAAGTCGATTCTTATTTGCAAAGTTGCGTATTAAATTGTTGACGACTTTAATGGCCAGCCAGACTTCAAATTCAGTTGAATTAGCTACAACACTTTGTCATTTAATATTATACCATAATGAACTTCAAATATAATTATTGTATTTGTTTTCTACTACAGATAGTGATTTGAGGAAAATTACAATGTTTAAAGGTCAAATTATTATTTGGTTGTTCTTTTTTATTTTTTTCCCCCTTTTTTGATTCATTGGGGGCTGAAGTTTGGCAGAAAAGAGGCACAGTGAAACCCAAGATCTAAAACATAGGCAAGGGTTCTCTCTCTCTCTCTATGAAACAAAGAGGAAAATACAAACGTTTGGCATCCATATGGTTTCTTTAGAAGCCTTCCATTGCTAGTCGAGACTAAGATTGAATTCCCAGTTGGGAGACATAGCAAATGCTCAGCAATGTTGATGATATAAACTTCTACTTACATTCTTTTTGTTTTTTCCTGTGTCTTTGGTGTTGTTTTCTGAAGGGAAAATTAACTTCACTGTGTTTCATTATTTGGGGTGCGTGGATATGTGCACTAGGAAGAAGGGAGGGGTGGAAGAACATAGTACCAAACCTAAAGAGGAAGAAGGAATGAAGATATTCAACTCATCACAAATATGAGAAAGGTTGTAAAATAAATTTTTACTGCCTGGTTGTCCATTACATTATGTAGCATAAGAGATGTCAATATTCTCTATTGCAATTTTTCATCCCCTCTGGCTGTGACTTCTAAGTACCATCAGCACTCATTATGCTACTCATCTGTTACTTTTAGCAATAAGGTTAATTATTCTGCAGATCACTTAATTTGTTTCACTAGAATTTTAACACAGGGTGGGCGTGTGTATTGACAGAGTCAAATATTCTACCTAATCTTTAAACCAGTAGTTCTTCAACTAACAAGCTAACAGCATAACAAAAATCAATAACACCCCCTGTTTGTACATTGTACAACATGTCTAACTTCAAATTTTATTACATCAAACAAAGATCTGAAGATTAGAGTTTCAAATTCTAGGGAACCTAAGAAGAACCATTTTCATATGGTTCTCAGTCTTCTCTGTGCTTATTGAATGATAGCTATTAGAATATTATATAACAGGTACATTTACATCAACCAAGCCTTCCCTCCTGGGGGAAAGCAGTGGTAGGATCTAAATTTACAATATGATTACCACACGCCCAACATGAGCTTTTGGGTTCCAAAACACCAATTGATGGTAGAAGAGCATGCATCAAGTACTTTCCAAAAATTAATAAATAAACTTGTTTTCTATGGCGTCGTTTGAACCCGAAAATCTATTTACCCCAATTTCCACAAGACTAAACAGCAAATGAATGAAAATCATCCAGTGAACTCTAAACAGATAATTACTATTGCATCAGCTTTGCAAGCCAAAATATATGACAACTGTACCTTCCTTAGGTCTTGGATGAGGAATCTTTATGAGCAGCAGTATTAACCTGCTTGGAAAGATAAGCTTCATAGATTTCTACAACAAGCCGAGGATCCTTTTCCACAAGTTCCATATACTCCTCTCGCTTATTTAATTTATCCATGTTATCCATGATGAGTGATAAGGCTGCATCAAGCAAATTTTTAGCATTATGATGGTGAGCAAAGGCAAAACTCAGGAGCGCATTTTCCCAGTTCAATTTTGACACCATGAACTTCTCGCAATAGGTCTTCAGATGTTTCACTTGGTATTTTTCAGCCAAGACCAAAAGGTCACAAGCCATTTGCTCATCAAGGCACGCTTCAGCCGTGTACAAATAGTTGACAAAGGCACGAAGAGCGTCATATGATACATCACTTATCTTGATGGTACCACTCAGGCTTTCCTCCATCTCATTTTCAAGCATGGCTCTGAAAACTGGGGAACGGCTGGCCTAAGCAATAATTGTAATGAACAAAGAATTCATGAAATAGAAATATGGAATAAATAAAAATGCAACAATTAAATCATCCACTCTAAAGTGGTTTCCTAATCAAGGGCAGGTAAAAATAAGGGTTCCATTTCATAATCATAATACGACAGCACAATGGCCATCTTGATATTCTGAAACAAACAGGACAGGCCAACGTATTCTAATTTCTAATGACCCCTCTTTTTTTTCTCAAATAGGTGTGCCACTCCTTGAATGTTAAATTACTGAACACTAAACCAGCAAAGAAGAGGAGTTATGCAACATTTTCATGTATGGTACCACAAATTATCTAAGAATGCTATGACTCACTCAAAAGCTAAGTCTCTTTATTCACGGATGAAATATGTCAAATCCATAATAGACATCAACACATAGCAGAAATTCTTCCAACAAGCCTAAAACACTCTTCTAGATGTGTCCCATTATTTTTAAGTTTTCTAGAAGTGGATAATTTTTTATGCTAGGGGAAACAAGTGAATGAACTTCCAGTGGTCCAAAGCATAATTTTTAAAATTGCCGTATCCGATACATATCTTAAAGTGTCTAAAGAGTATGTATATACGATACGTATCAGATACGGATACGGCACCCATTTTGAAATATCCGTGCTTCCTAGGACCAAATGTTCCATTCATTTCTAAAGTAAAAGGAATCTCATCAGAAAATGAAAATTAACTTACATGATTGTCCCTTGAATCCCAGTCTACACCCAATATTGTGTCCATATCCCCAAAGCTTCTATGCTAATCAGTGAAGGTACAGAATTACCATACATACATTCTGGTGGAGCTGCCAGAATGCACTCTCCTTTCCTCTTTGTTCAAGGATGAAGAATGATCAACAAATTTCCTCCCTTAATGGTTTAAGACCCTTAAAAACTTTACAAAATACTCAAGAAGCCATATTTCCAATTAAATTGAAACTCAGGTCTCAAAAAAAGTTGACATAATTTTTGTAAAGTTGACATAATTTTTGTATAAACTTCAATTTTTCCCTCCAAGCACAATTCTACCTCTCTTTTGACCTGATATTTATAGTGATTAGAATCACAAAGAATATTCAGACTAGGATGAATTTGGGTTGAAAACATCAAAAAAATAAATATAGGAGGCAGAAATGTGAGTTCAAACTAATTAATTTAGCTCTCCAAAATCAGTCTTAGTTCATGAACTATTTCCGTGAAATGTAACTTCAAGTTTAATGAGTAATCGGTTGAAATGATTCACAGCAGAAATTGGATCTCTTAGGCAACAAGATTGTAAGATTCAACAAGGTCGAGATGGGACCTGCCCAAGACCTTCCAAAAGAGTCTCTATCAAAATTGCATAAGCTCTCCTGCCGCTCTAATGAATATTAGAACTGCATTCGCTGCAGTCCCCAATGCTAGCTTTGAAGCCTAGCAGCACTGCATTTCCAAGGAAGCAGCCATGAAAGTTTTAGCATCCAAGCATGGGGGGGCAGGCTGCGTGTGCAAGAATGCTTGCTGGGATGGGGGAGGAGAAAATTACAATCACGAAAGCTCACTACCAAATCAGTAAAGAGAATAGTGAAAAAAGGCCCGGCTTTGAATTCTTTGAAACTGAGCCTAAGATCTGATTTTTTTTTTTTATTTCCTCCAATCTTCTCATAATCAAATCATTGCTCCACAAAGATTCCATACTCCTTTCCCTCCAAATATTCCAAACCATGGCTGTGCACAGTGTCATCATATTTTCATTTTCTCCATGTTCTCAAGGCCCATGAAAACAGTTTCAAATAAGAAAGGTACATCTGCAGGGATCACCTAAAAAAAGGGTACTAGCCACAGCCAAAGCTAAATCCTAAAAAACAAATAAAAAACATTAGGAAATAGTACATGGGAAAGAAATATGGTCAGCAGTAGAAGTAGCTTTTCCTAAATAAAACGAAGAATTTAGGATTGAGGGCTTTATTGATGTATCTGAACTAGAGTCGACTCAAGTTCATTCTGTTAGTTTGGGAGTCTTGAACTAGCGTTGAACTGTTGGATCCAGAAGTACAACTGCTAGTTTGTCAAGAAAGCCCCATGATCCAAATTGGGAGTTTATACAGGGTTTGATCTCCTCAATGAATGGATCCCTCATTCATTTTCCATATGTGTTTCCGATTCTTTTATTCACTTTGAGTTTTTTCAAAGATTAGAAGTTTAGAACGCCTATGGCATCATATGATTCATATATCAAACACGTTGCCACCATATCAAGCCAATCAAGATTACTCTATAATCCCACAAAAAGGCAGTTTCGCGAAGTGGGTACTCACTAGAACGGCCTTATGGGCCGGGACAGGAACTGGGTTGGCCGCCGGTTTACCGGAGTCGTCGTCGGAAGCGACCAAAACGACATCCGTGAAGCAAGGCAAGACCCGCTGGTGAAGGTGGTCAAGGGGCGTCCAGAACCTGAGGAAGGCGACTTTGGCCTTGAGATCATCGATCTCGCGCTTGAGTTCTTCCTCGGTCTCGCTAGCCTCCTCGTAACACTCCCTGCAGGTGCCGGCGTCGCAGACCTCGTACTCCTCCTTGCACGACACGCACTTCATCGTACCTCCGCCGTCGGAATCCAAGTCCGAATCGAAATCCGACGAATGTCGCCGGCGGTGGCGTCGCATATTTATCGGGATATTCTGACGGATTTGGCTCCTCAGCAGAAGTTAGCAGAAGGATAACGAAGGAGAATGATCAATCGATTAGGTTATTGTGATCATTTTATATTAAAAATTTTAAGTCCGAATTCGGGTCATGCTCGGTGAGATCAAATTTCACTAATTTTTATCAAATTTAATTATTTTTTATACTTTCTTTCAAATTTTAACACATACCACCTCTATATTAAACCATCTGTACTTTTGTTATATTTTTTACTAATTTTTAGCCAGCCAAACATGCCCTTAACAATAATTAGGTCATGGTTTGGCTGAAAAAAAAAAGTAACTTTTATTTTTTATATAATTTTTTATTTTTATTAAAATTTAATTATTTTTAAAAATCATAGTTTTAGACGTATTAATTGCAAAAGTGAAAAAAAAATCAAAAAATTTATATTTATTCAGATGATAGTTATTTGTTTGAATAATAAATAAATAAATAAATAAATTTTTTAATTTTTATCCAAACTACGTTAATTTTTATCTTTTTATGACTACAATTAATATTCTTAGAATAAAATAAGCAAAAGAAAGAAATAAAAGAATAATATAAAAATGGGTTGTGCCTTTAATCCAATTCTCTAATTAAACACAATTTTGACCCAATTTTCTCTTAAAAAAATAAAATAAGCTTAACAATTCATTCCAAATCTTAGTTTCAAATATTTAAATGACCCAAAAATTAAATAAATAGTCAAAATTAAATAATGAGTATTACATGTTAAAAATTTTAAATTTGTAAAATAATTTAATTAGAGGTAGTTTTTAAGAATTGTTTTACTTAAAATTTTAATTTGGAGCCATGTTGAAAAGTATTTTAATTAGCTAAAAAAGTTTTACTAAAATTAAATTTTAATTAACTTTTAGACTTTATCGCCACTCCAAATGTTTCATTTATATAATGGAACTAGTGATATGATTCGTATGATGCACGAATTTATCATATTATATAGTTAATTTGAGTGTATTATCATACTAAAACAGTTAAACTGTTGAAATATATCGTTGTTATGCAAATTTAATCACATAGTAAACGTAAAACAAATTAAAATATTGATAGGATCAACAGTATCGATTCAATTAAATTTAAATTTCAATAATTAAAAAGAAAATAAAAAAATCAAAACGATTAGAGAATAACACTTACTCATATAATTAAACAATTTACAGTTATTATCTTTACTCTTCCTATCACAACATATATATATATCAAATAAATAATAAAATTTACAAAATATATAAGAGCTTTAAAAAATTAAAATTTAAGTACGTACCTATTAAATCACAAAATCGAGGAGAAAAGTATTGTAACAAAAAGTATCCAATAAATTCAAAAGACAAAAAATATTGGCATCTATTTATAAATTTTGCATATAAGAGAGTCATATTTTATTTAGATTAAAATATCATTTTAAAGTTATATCTTATTCCGATTAGAATATTATTTTGATCGAATTAAAAGTCTAAATCCAATAAAAGTGTTACGCCCCTAACTTAACTGTTTAGGACGGATGGTATGAGAATATGGTAACTGATTAAAATCAATAAAAATCTATGCCAAATTAAGTTAATATCATAAATCAATTTAAAATATTCACAATTATCCTCATTTTCATATAAAAAGAATATTACATAATATCAACAATAATTGAACAATGATATAAACAAGTTCAATGTTATCTCGAGGGCAGCATCTGAAGTCTGCACAATAAGAACATATACTATAGTCATATTTATATATCTCAAAATAATGATATTATAAGAATAAAAAAAAAGCTCACATTCTGGATCGTACAATTTATAATATAAGCAATTCAACTATCAATTTAGAAGAATAAACGCAATTATTATTATCCATAACTACGATCGAACTCAGATTCCATTTGGGAATAAGCTAGCTACTTAGCTACTAGTTGCTCATCTTTTTTTAACTTTTTTCAAAATGACTAAACTTACTCTTTTACATTTTAAATTTCTTATAAACTATGAAGGACAAAACTATCAAATTAACAAAAATTTAAAAAATTAGCTACTAAAAAATTAATTTTTTTTTTCCAAACATAAAAAAAAAAAGAAAAAAACTAATTATTTTGGTTGCTAAACCCAACCATAAATTACTCGAACCCAAGTTGCCTATGTATCCCACATTAAGAATCAAGTTACTGTAGTTCATAACTAATTATCTAATAGTCACAACCTAATTTATTATTAATAAGTCAAACATTAAACATCGTTATAATTAACAGCCTCAGTATGTCAACATACAATAATAATATATGCAATCTTATGCAATGGGAAATGATAGAATGTAATGCTAATGTATATTCTTTAGGGGGTGTTTGGGTGCATCCCAAATTCTGAAAAACTCTGAAAATATTTGAAAATCTCTAAAACTTATCTCACTGCACGTCTTACGAACTCATAATTTATCTCATTTTATCTCACTTTTCATTATACCAAACACCCTCTTAATCTTTATTCTCAATCTTATCACGAGACGGGTGAAACTTAGCAAAACCTGTAGGGTCACTAACTGCACTGTTTAACACTCACGACAAACAATAATATCATGTAACCCGAGTAGGGAACCGTATTACACCCCTTGACTTTTCTGTTGGGGAATCGTATTATATCCCTAGTCAAGTATCAGCTTAACTCAAGCAGAGTTTGGTTGTAGTCCGAAAAAATTTCATAATCATATCTTGTAACTATTTCTCGAACTCTAAATGACTAAACTTTAGTCATATATATCAATTAGAGATCGTCACAAGATATGTTCAATCATGTAAATAGATATATCTCAATATCAAAATGCATTCTCATTAGGCTTGATGCTGATTTAGCGTTTATTTAATTTTTAAAAATCAACCATTAATAGATTTAGACGTAAAATAGGTTTTTAGGAATCAAAATCTAACCTTTTCAAATATTCTGCCAAATAGCATTTTGACACCAGCATTTAGACTTACTGTCAAGTGGTGTCTTGATGCCTAAGATACCGTCCAAATACCAGCCTCCAGAACTCAGTTTCTAAATTCGTTTTCAATAAAGCTCAAAATCTAAAACAAACCCAAATCACTCATTCAAGCCTCAAACTCAATAATCAATTATATATAAACATTTAGACATCTCAATAGCATATTTTTATGACATTAGATTCACAAATAATTTAAAAGAATGTAAGATTTCAACATAAATATGCATATATGTACACATCTATAGGTACATATATAAACATCAACTCAAATTCTTTAATATTCAATCAAATTAAGCATAAAACATGCTAAAATTATACTAATAACACGTAGGACACCTATATAAGTTACACTTACCTCAAATCTAAATAAAAGATAATGAAAAAATGAAAAAATCTCAAAATTTCAAAACTTATCTAATTTGTGTCTCTCATCTCGAACAAAATTGCCCAGATTTAACACTGCCACGGTGATCACAACCCAGAAATATCAAGGACTCGCTATTTTTTTTTTCCATAACACACTTTTTCTCTCTAATCTCTCTTTCTCATCTCTCTTATCTCCCTCTCATTCTGGAAAACACCAGAGTGAAAAGAAAAATAAATAAAAAATAAAAGAAAAGAAAGAAAAGGAAAAAAAAAAAAAAGAAAGGCTGGGCTCTTAGTCCAATTGTTCAATTCAATGTTACTTTGGATCAAACTTGGCATAGGAAAAATAAAATAAACTGACATAATCTTGGTCTAAATATTTTATTTAACTAAAATAATACATAAATGACTAAAAATAAATACCGAGCATTACAAAAGGATTGAGCTGCCGACACTTCAATTTGATTGATTTATCAATTACCAATTTTACTTTTTAATTTCTAATATTATTTATTTTTTTAATAAATAATAATACAATATATATAATTCTAATAAACAATATTATAATTTGATTTAAGATATACCACTTATTTTGTTTAATAATAAAAATAATAAAGAACATTTTACTAGTTAATAAATTAACACTTTTATTTAATAGGTTATTTTTTGCATTATTTTATTTAATAATAATTATCGTATTTATTATTTTTTAATAATAAATTTATTAAATTATAAAAATTAAAAATAAGAAATTATATGATAAATAAAAGTAAAGACTAAATAAAAATATCAAACGATATCCGCAAAACATTATAATTTGAATAAAATCGAGAATAAATAGTAATTATGTATAATACTAATTTTATTTAGATTATATAATTATAAATTAAGATAATTATAATTATAAATTGACGTCAATAAATTAAAGTCTTTATTTAGAAGGTTAAATATTTTTGTTGCATTATTTTATTTAATAACAATAATAATATTTATTATATTTTAAATTGTATTTTATTAAAATATAAAAAAATAATAATTTGTTTTAAATAAAAAATAAGAAATTATATGATAAGTAAAAGTATAAATTAAATAAAATATGAAATGATATACATTAACATTCCAATTTGAATAAAATTAAAAATTATGAATAAGTAGTAATTATGTAAAATACTAATTATTTTATAAAATAATTAAAAACATTATAATTAGATGTCATGTGTTATAATTATATACGTGTTAAAATCGTAGTGCAAGTTAAATTTTACGTAGTGCAGCGGTGTTACTAGACTCCATGTCATATATATATATGTATGTATAAAATATAATAGACATAAATCTTTAAAAATATATATATTTATTAGAAATTACTTATCTGAAATTTACATACAGAATTAAACATAAAATGAAACTACACATATAATTATATTAATTCAATACTATAATATAATTTTATATTGCCAATCAAACACACATTACCAGCCACAAATTGTCATATTATTTTTCAAATTCTTTATGTTAGATAAATTATTAATCTCAATTATTAATTTTTTTAATTTACATATTTTACCCGGATAACACATAATTCAACCATTGAAATTTAATAATTAGATTGACACTAGTATTGCTTTAAAGAATTAATTCATAATCACCTATCAAATGATTAGTTATAATTTGGGGGGAAAATAAAATTATTTATTTTTGTTTGATTTATTTTATTTTATACGATTTTTTAATCAAATTCAATTTTTTTGTTTGATAGCTTTTAGGAATGTTAAATAAAAAATTACAAAGAAATTAAAAATATAAAAATTCACATATGAAGCTTATTTCGACTTGAACATTATTTTCTTTTTTAAATTTTTAATCAATCTTTTGAAACGTGAATAACTTCTCTCAAAATAAAAAAAAAAAAAAAAAAGACACATATAAGACAAAAACAAGACAAATGAAGATAAACAAGACAAGTCGAATTTTACTTCCATAATGATTTTTACCTCGATTGTTAAGAGAAGCAGCGGAGCGGAGGTCCAGATTCAACTCATGACCGTTTGGCGTTTTAAAAAAAAAATACAAAATTCTACCAACTTTTACAGATACAAATTATAAAATTATAAAATCTAAAATTTTTAATTATTATAAAAAATACTAACATCAACTTCCATAAATTCACTCAAATTTATACAATTTCAAACATATATCAAACCAGGCTACCGTGTAGACCGCCAAGTGTCAGTCCACAACCCACAGCAACTTCCCGACCCGATTCACTTACCGTCAATTGCCGGTGCCTAGTTCCCCATCTCCAACCCAAACAAGAACCTTGCCCCTCCTGCGCTCAAAATTTAAAAAGAAACTCTCTGATAAATCCCTCGCAGTTGCAAACTGTCAAAAATTGTGCTCTAGGGTTCCAATTACTCTCTCCTTTTCGTCTTCCCCAAGTCAGGTAAGTCCCCTGCTCTCCCCCTGCATGCATAAGTTCGTATAAATATACGCACAAGTCTCTGTTTATGCTTTCTTATGTGCATGTATGTATTCAAAGGGTAATTTTTTGACTTTGTTTCAACTTAAAGTTATGGTTCCTGTTACAAGAATTGAACTTGAGCTGGGATTTTGGTTGTGCTGTCAATGTGGTGAAATGAGTATTTGTGAATTTGCAGGAAGTTTTGAGGTTTTGGATGGTTTAAGCTGGATTTTTTGGTGGAACCCTAATTTTGTACTCAGAAGATCGTGAATTTAGGGTTTTCTTGTATGGGAAGCGAAGGAATGGTTTGTGAGGAGAGAGAGAACAATGGTGTTGGTGCAGAGCAAGGCGGACTGTCTGTGGAGTGCAGTGGTGATGCAGTGAATGGGTTTGCTATGGAAATTGAAAACGGGGTTGTTGGTGATGGGAATTCTACTGGGTCATCCTTTGATGGTCTTCGGACGTACAAGAGGCGAAGGCATGCCAAGATGGTTAGTTCAGAAACCAAATTGCACGAGGATGGGAAGGTTGCTGCAGATTCAGTTACCCAACTCCCTGACAAGGTTTGTTAACTTATTCAAAAAAAATCCAATCCTGTTTATTTGTGCTTAATATCTACGCATTTATGGATGTATTTGTACACGAGTGATTCTTTATGTTTTCCCCCCTTTTAGTATCTATGGTAATTCTGTCTAATTATTAATTTTGAGATAGGATGTCTACCATGTTAAAATCAAATGCAACAAAAATATGGTAAAATACTTCCACTTGAATCGGAAGCTGAAATAAACCAAAATTATGCTTAAATTCCATAACTGAACAATTTTTTGGGATTTTTTTTTTGTATATATATATATTGGTATTTAGTTTGCAATGTGACCAAGTGAAACTTTGGCATTTTCAATTTCGGTCATTCAAAATTGAACTGGTATATAAATGGTCTACAGGTTTTTACTTGATTTGAACCCTTTTTTTTTTTTTTTTATTTGGATGAAATTTCATTAGAAACAACAGAAATTACATTAGATAGTTAATTTATTTGGATTAACATTATGCCATAAACTT
>JAVXUM010000011.1:1492785-1506125 GCA_035590655.1 Pouteria glomerata | reverse complement strand
CACAAAAAAAATTATAGAGCAGATAAAATATAAACTATTACCAGAAGCGGATTGTTAGCCTTGAGAAATTTATTATCCACTGATACTACTTTCCCATCAGACCTGTAAAAAAAAACCACAGATTAATAAAATTTAACTGAAAAGAAAAACTTTGAAAAACATTAATCCTTACTAAAAGCTACATTATTGTCCATGTATATACATCAGGTTAAGTGGTCACAAATTTATTAAGACAACACATGATAACTTAGTTGGAATTCGACAAACATCATGAACCAAAATTGCAGTGAATAAGGTATTCAACCAGGTAACATGCGGCCAACACTTAGTTTTAATAATCTCTAGTCATTGTAATAGATGTAAATGGACCAACTTTAGTGCCAGTGCAAATAAAGTAGTCTCTCTAGTTCTTTGCCACATAATGAATAATGATTTTCAAAAGAAAGAAAACAATTATACTGTTGAACACCATAACAAAAAACAAATCTAAAGATGGTTTGCTTTAGGAAAGGAAGATAGGATTGAAAAATTTTTCCTATGATGATGACATCAATGACGATTCGTGAAGCAGCTTGCATAGCATTGGATTATATGGAACAAAGAGGCAACGCAAAATCATAAAAACAAGCCCAAAAGTTAACCATCTCAGGATTGCATGAAATTTGGTATTGCTTTTGTTTTGGTGAATCTCTTTTTTATTCTAGTGTAAGTCAAATTTGCTGTTTTTGATAATTTTTCCCTTTTTTAGTTTTTTTTTGTTATTTTACCCTTATTTCTGCCTTGATTAGGATTGTGTAAGATCAGAACTTTTCTTTATTTTGACAAGTAAAAAGTACATTTATTAATGAGCATCAAGGGGATGCCACCCAAGTACAGAAGATTCACTGCAAAGTAATGCCTACAGGCAAGTCGATTGATTTTTTAATTGAATGGTATTGATTTGGAGAGAATATCTCTAAGATATCCCTATTGTGTCAACATTTTAGGTATTCTTAGACTAAACAAAGCATATACTACCATATATTGTATTCCCTATTCAACTTTACACATTTCCCTGCATCAATTCCCTTGCAAGCAGACCACAAAAAAATTGTCAATTAAAATATCTGTCACCTTTTTTGAAGCAAAAAAAAGATATCTATCAATTTTCCTACGTTGAAAGAAGAGGTTTCCGTAAATTACAAATGAACTTTGTTCACTGAAGAGCTAATCAAAGACAAAGGTACAAATCTCAGCCTCATTTGATACAAAAGAAAATTAGTATCATTTTATTCTGTGGGTTAAGTACTTTAAGTTGTTATTCAAAGGAAAATCCAATCCTTTTTTTTTTTTTTTGGACTGAAAGTCACCCTTTTTGTATCAGATTAGGTTGGTCATATTGACTAGCCTAATAAGAACTAAGACAAAATTTAGTCCTTAAGAAATCATTTCCATCACATCTAATTATTAGGGAGATGATAATTTGATACTCCATTGATATTTGAAGCCGTTTAAAAAAGTCTATATGACCAACCAGCCATATCCAACTTGAAACCCTGAGACAGAATAACATCCACAGCAAGAAGATCCAGTGAACTTGAAAAAATCTTTTACCTCAGTTACATATCCTTTGGTACCCCTAGCACAATCAAAAAGCAATTTTGCTTCCCATCCCCAACTCTTCTTCATGCATACCACATTTGAACAGTTAATTGATATTCTGTAGTCAGGATTAATGCCTACATTTTTTCTGTAGACATGATTCTTCCTAAACGTACACGAATGCGAATAGGAGGCAGATCACCCATAACCCACGAATATGCATAAAATTAAAATACATCTTCAATGTTTTATTTTCACCGGAATGATACAATTTGACTAGTAGCAAAGTTCAACATCCTTGTTTTATTGCAAAAGAAAAACGCAATTTGTTTTATGATAAATATCTAGGCAATACAGCTACTCCCATGCCTCTTGAGGCCTTCCCATATGTGATTAGCACATAATTTTTCATATTTGCATATCATTTGTGTGCTAATTGCATAGAAAGCTTTATTTGAGACTCGACTTTATTGTATTATTTTCACATACTTGTATTTGTGGTGTCTGTGCTATTTCAGGTACTAAAATACAGCGATTGAGACCTTTAAGTAATCATAAGTGCGAGCGAAAACGAGCCAAAGCAAGAAGGTGCAAAAAAAGTGCAAGAATAAAGCCTAGGAGTCGTTTGGGCATTTCATCGAATGTTTGGCGTGCATTGCCCAATTCAAGAATCCATACTTCAAGGGCCATTCCATGGTCTAATTGCATCACTGAGGTGTCAAGGATGCAAGAGAAGTAAAGTTGCACAATTAGTAAATTGTTCATAAAGTTCACTCCAACATCCTGTTAGTGTTTTTGTCCATAACTTTTTCCTCAAAATTCAGATAGATGGAATTCTTTTTGGATTGAAAAGAAAACTCGAAGGACCACAACTCCAAAGACTTTAGCCGAAGCCCAAATCTATCACTTGAGGGTTAAAATCACACTGGAAGTCAAAGGAAGCAATTTGCCATTCACACCCGCGTCCGAACAAGAGTTCATCCATACCCATATGCAAATGACAGAATGCTCACGGCCCCAAAACTCATATTTTTTGCTAAGTATTCAATCCCACACACCTATGCGCTTGACCTAGGGATCTGAAATTCAGCTTTTTTATGTCAAACTTGCACCTTTTGAGCTGAAACACTACATATAGATTAGGGTTTGGTGAGGGAAAAAGATTAGACACTATTTTTACATTCTTTTCAGTTTTCTACTATAAGGAGAGACCCTCCTAAGGTTCTTCCTCACTTCCCTCTCTCTTTTTCCATCACCCTTAACCTAGGTTTTCCATGTAGGTTCCCTTTTATTTTTCTTTAACTTTCGTTGTAAGTACTCTTTTATTTTAGTTTAATTTCTATTAGATGTTGTTAGTTTAGCCTTTTCTTGGTTCCAAATGAACAAACATGGTGGACAAGATGAGTTTTCAAGGCCTTATTTATTTTCATTATCAAATCTTAAGTTGTACGGTTGGATTGCTGAAATTATTTTAAGAATTCACTTAGTTGAAGTAAAAAATTATTCACTAAGTGTACTAGGCTTTTGCATCAATAGTGCTAGGATAAGAATGTTTTATGTACAATCTTGAGCTATGCCCACTAGGTGTTCGATTCAATGGATCAACCAAGCAGAAATAATTTTTCTATGATCTTTGAAACTAATTAAACCTTCCTTAAATGTGATTATCTGCTACTAGTTGGATGATTACCTTTAGGTAGTTAAGATTTTGACCTCATATGCCTTTACCACGTAAGTAGGTTGCTTGAACCAATGGCACCTTTGAGTGGAAAAATGCTTTCAAATTTCTCACTTGAATGGAATTCCATTATTTCATACTTCAATGCTAAATCCTCTGATCCAATGGTTCTTCAGTTACTTTGGGTTGAGTTATCTTGAAACGCCATGAGAATTTTATCAATAAACCACCAAGGGAACTTATTTGGAACCAAGCTTTATTTTAATTCTTGTCTTTTACTTGTAATCTTAGTTTAGATCCCATCTATGGGTAAACCTATGTAATAACACTAGCAGTCGCCCTCAGACGCTAAGAAGCATGGTTACAGATATGTACACCGTCCACTGCCTCATCAAATTCCAAATTCATATTCATCACAAAATCCATCATATTAGGCCACCCAATTACTAATGAAGAAAACAAGGCATTTAAGTTGGTTGGAATTTGACAAAAACTTCAAAGCATGCACTAAAGGGGTTGATTTACAAGAAGATCAAATAGTTGTCAATCAGCACACATTCATTCAAATCTAGAATTAGATTTAAATATCTAAAAAACAACATGGAGCCATAATAATTTTAAACATCAACCCCTCATCCATATTACTATAACAACATCTAATAGTAGATATGTAACATGAAGTACAAAGCCATACAACAAATTTTTACATCAAAAAATGAAAAACGAATATTTTTGCTGAGTGAGTTTGGGAACTAGCTTTTGCTTTTGAAAAAAGAAAAACTAGCTTAAGAAAAGGCCAAAGCCTCTTTGGAACAAAGCATTTTGAGGTTCTTTTGACATACGGGCAAACAATTTTTCTACTTTAAAAAAGTTGAAAGAGTTGGGCCTTGGATTTGGAAACTTGCTTAAAGCCAAAAAAGTTCGTAGAACAGGAGGTTGGCAACAAAGGCATAAAAAGGTGTCCAAACATTAATCCTCTTCTTCAACTGTCTCCACCAACATTCAACTGATTGGATTGGAGGATTAAGGGGTTTCTTGCAACGTAACGCTGATTTCAATGGTTCATTAAAAGCAGATCAAATCTGGGTGGATAGGATTATTTCCAACTGTTGTTATGGTTGTTTTTGCTTTCTAGTTTTTAGGTTGTAGGTTTTGACTCAATGGCAAGCTTTATTGCCTAAGACTGAGAATGGCAGGGGCATCTCATTGTAAAGAGGTTTCTGTTTTTGAGGAGTTTAATTTTATTTATTGAACAAATGTAATCAAGGTATTCCTCTGCCATATGTGAGGGATATAAATCAAAATTGAGAGGTAAGGCCCTCCACTCATTAAAATAATAATAATAAAATAATAATAATAATAACTTTTCACATTATTGCAAATACAAATACATATATAGCATGATTTTACATTTTAAATCATATAATCTCATAAAATTTAAATATGTAAGTCTAGTCTAAACATATTCACATGATAAAGAACACACCACTAGTACTACGTAATAATGCATATAGGAATAGCAACAAAGCACACCTTACCAAGAAGATTACCTCCCCATATCATCTCGAGTTTTTCATGTGTATCCCACCCCCAACCCCAATAAATTCCCCAATACTCTTCCACAATCAATCCATGTCACATCATCAAATCCAAGATCTCAAAGTATTGTCTTTCTCCTCTACATTTCCTACTATCCAAAAGAATTGTGAAAAATAGCCACAAAGTACCAAAACAAACTAAATGTGGAAATAATGCATATAAACATTAGATCTAACCCAAGGATTAGCTTACCTCATAAATTATTATGTAAAAGAAAATAATTATCTGTAATGCGGGAACCGTCAGGGGCCTAATGGTAATAAGATTGGAATACATGGAAAATGGTGATGCTATTGCAATGATGAGATATTCAACAATATATTAAAAGGCTTGCAAAAACAATTACAAATGGGGAAAGTTAGCAACAGCAAGGAAACGAGGGAGAATAAAGGGATAGACAGACAACTAATATTCCTAATGAGAGAAAATAGAAAAACAATAGAGAAGGACTTCATAGAGAATAATTAACAATTTGAAGACGGCCTAACAGGGTTTATAAAGCAATTGACAAGGAAGGTATTCACTAAAATTAAAGGCATTTTACTTACAACCTATAGCCAAGGTGGGCCGGGATGAGGGTGGGTTTTGCTATCATGTTCCCACTTCAAACCAAATTATCTCAACACACACACTTATGTGTATGCATATATACACATGAAAAAGGGAGAATTGATAGTGCCATTAAGGAGTGAAGTTGTGGGGTTAAAGTACAGACCAAAAGATGAGCTTAAACCCAAGGATGAAAAAAGAAAAATATGGTGCGGTGCAGATGTCAAAAAAGAAATAAGACTATAGTGTCTACTATTTGACCTCTTTAAACTAAAAATTCCTTATTTTTCTTCATCTTCTGAGTTATCGCATGAGGCTGCAACGAACCATTTTATTGACTCAATCTATCAAACTAGAGCAATACAACCAACGAAAAGACTATACACAACCCTTCTTTGGGAGAGGAACATTGCTGATTTAATGGTGCATCGCAATATTACGGTATTAATTAAGAACAGTTCCTTCCAAATCCAAGAAGACTTGTCTAATACATCACCATGACTTTTAACCATACTAACTAGAGAATCATGAAGAGTTTGGCAATAGCAGCATCCCTGAGTAACAAATGTGAGCACCCCCAATAACAATAGGGAAATAAAGACGATAATTTTAAATATTGAACTCACACCAGAAGGGGTGCATCTTATTTGGTAATGTCATCGAAACTTGCGTATCCATCAGCTGACATAATTTATGAAGATAAAATAAATGGGTTTCTATATTTAGAAAACATATTCACATTGGAAACATACCAAGATTCAACAACCACCAAAAAAAGAAAATAAAAAGAGATAGATAGCAACTAAACAAAGTTCTACAACTTCTCTACAGGAAATTGATTCAATATAACAGGAAAATAGAGTTTAACAACACTCAGAGGTAAAAGAACTTCACATCAGCTCAGTTTGAGTTCAGTTTGAGCTGAACTCATTTGAGATCTCCTTTCATAAAGCCAACATCTTGAAGTGTAATAAATTTCATTTCTTTAAACTAGTTCCTTTCTCTCTCTCTCAAATAGAAGGCCATCTTGAATGTAAGCAACAACTTAGATTTTTATTTTCTTTTCCAGTACAGCCAGAGTTTAGGAACATTTTTTGAATATATTTCACCGAAGCTATATACACATATAATATATTTTGGGGTGGGGGAAAAACTAGTTATTCAAAGTAGATTACCAAGAAATGTCAGATCAAAATATCATGCATCAGTTGGTAGTAAACAGATCTATCAAATCATGATGCAACTAAAAAGAAGCTCTGTGTATGTCCACTCGGCAAAGTAACTAGAGAGAGAGAGAGAGAGAAGGTGTAAAAAAACAGGGAGTGGATGTTGAAGGTGGATCACAAACCTCATGGCATTGAAGGTTACGCACACATTTTGAACATTGTTTACCATGGTAGACGAATAGCTTGTAGGCTTGATGATCTCAGTAATGGTAGGCATATTTTTTGAAATATCAAACTTACGCATCTGACCCAATTCATTCCCCACAAAATCAGGATTTTGACTCCCTTGCAATCCAACACTATCACTAGGGCCATTACTGGTTATCACCGTTGCATTTTGTCCACCATTTGGAACACAAGGGGCTGCATCTTGTGTAAACCTCTTGACAGAACCAGACTTTCTCCTTTTAGAACCAGTGCGGCGGCTTGACTGACCCTGTTCCACACCATCAACCTTCAACAGTCCATTAGCAGGAAGATCTCCTATTGGACGAGCCTCTTGGGAATGCTCTGCCAATTTATCAACATTTTCCTCATTAACAGCCATTTTCCCTCTAAGTTCACTAAGCTTTAAGTTCAATTCACTTTGTTCATTCACTTCCACAATTTGCTTCGAACCAGTTTCAAACCCATTCTCTTTAGCTTGTTTTGCCATTTTAACATTGTTGATACCATTTGCATGTCTCCGCCCATCATTTGCAGGGCTCGAGTTGTCAAGAGGAGCCATTGGCAATGGTTCTTCAATAATCCTGACTCTGACAGCTGGCACATTATAGGTAGCTGCAGCGGGAGAAGTTTGTTGCTTCTTCTTGGATTGAGTATGAGTACCACCATACTTTCGTTTGCGTCTCCGTGAAGACCTGTGCTTTCCCGATTGCAAGCTTCAAACAAAATAGAGAAAAAAAAAAAAAAGTGGGTATTAAACAAGATTTAGCAATTAAATGAGTTCTCAATTGCTAACCCAAAATAAATAATAAGAGCAAATTAAGGGGAAATAGTGGGAACCTCTCTTCAAATGCTTCAATGACATCAGAACAGGACAACAGATTCTCCAGGGGCTCCCAAGTGTTAGCCGTCTCCGGCCAGCCACGCCTTCGAAAGAATAAATGTACAACAATCAGACACACCAATGCCACAAATGAAATGCAAGTGTGTAAAAACTGTAATATATAGATTGTAATATATACACATACAATGTATATATGCAAGTTATGGCACTCACCATTTTATGAGATATTGAACTTCACCCTTTTTTGAAGAATTCACAGAAAAAAAAGCCCACAAAATCAAGGAGAGGTAATGTAAAAAAAAAAAAAACACGTCATTAGAATAAATAAATAGAAGACGGAGAAAAAATAAGAACTTCTATATTTTTGAAGCTAAATAAGAACTTTCAAATTTATGAGAGAGAGTGTGTTGTTTGTGAACGAGAACGGGAGGGACTGACCTTGCGAACCCTTTTCCGGCGCACGGCTTCAATCTCGTAAAAGCCTTCTGCGAGCTTGGGGCGCTCGGCCTCGGCCTCTCCTCCGTCGATTTGAAGGTTCTCGAATTTATCGGAGCCCTTTTCTCCCTCCTCATCCTCATCGTCTTCTTCCTCGCCCTCTCCCTCTTCGTCTCTGTCTCCCTCACCTCCCACTGGACCTTGCTCATCCTGACCCTCCACCTCTGTCCCCACCACCACGGCGGCCTGATCATCACCGGGATGATCAGCTTTGTCATCTCCTTCTCCTCCTCCGCCGCAGCCCTGTGCAACTGGAAGCGGCAATGGCGGCGGCGGGGCGGCATCAGCGTTGCTTCCTCCGCCGATTTTCTTCTTCCCACCTTTCATTTCCGCCCCCTTTAGCCCTCCGTTTCTCTGTGGGTTTTTCTTGCTTCTTTCGGTATTATACTGCTGGTGAAAAAACTCGTGCCGATGAACCCCTGACAGCCTGACACACACCTGTATCTTTATGTGTTGTGTATATATCTTTTTTCTTTAGTTGGATCCTTGAAATAATGGGGGGCTTTGCGGTTTTTGGATTTTGGTGGCAAACTCACACCCAAATTTTCAAGCTCATGGACCCTCAATCAATATGCAAATATTATCTCAACGGCGCATTAAGAATGAAGGATGGCATTGCTATTATAACTCCATTTTCCAAAGTAAATATCCACTGATTAAAATGAAGTTTAAAAGTGATTTTTATAACACCATGAAAAATAATCTAACGAGAAATCTAAACAATAAGTATTCTGATCTTTAAATAATTAAAATTTTAAATATAAAATATAATTTAACGTCTAAACCAAAAAATCAGTATTATAGTACTCTGAATTAGAAAATCTGTATAATAGTACTCTGAATCAGAAAATCTATATAATAGTACTCTGAATCAGAAAATCTGTATAGTAAATAAGAAATTAGTCAATAAAATAAACAAATGGATAATAATTATGTATATGTTTTAGTATCTATTTTTCATGTATATCTACAATGATTCTGTTAATGATCTATCCTCTGTTTTTGTAACTTAACCTTCATGTATATTACTATGTAATTTTATGTGTACTATGATTCTATTGATGATTTATCCTGTATTTTTATAGGATAACTTAACTCTATCTTTATGCTCTACTTATTATGTTTTGTATTTATTATGTTTATATGTATCTAGATATCATTATATGTGCATTATGATTTATGTTCTGTTGATGATTCATCTTCTGTTTTTATACAGTTTATACAGTAATTTAACCTTATTTTTATACTTTGTTTATTAGTTTATTATGTTATATTTTATTATATTTATATGTATCATTATGATTTATGTTCTGTTGATGATTTAACCTTATTTTTATATTATGTTTATGATGTTTATGTATATCACTCGGTAATTTTATACGTAGTATGATTTATTTTTGTTGATAATTTATCATCTGTTTCTATATAATAGCTTATCATATTTTTTTGTTATCTTCGTTGATTTATCCTCTGTTTCTATGTAGTAATTTATCTTTGTTTTTAATCATTTTTTTATACTCGGTTGATGATTTGCTCAACTTAACCATGTTTTTATACTTTGTTGATGATTTATCCTTAACCCTATTTTTATACTTTGTTAATGATTTATCCTCTGTTTCTTTGTTGTGTTGATAATCCATTCTTTATTTCTATTGATGATTTATTTTTTGTTTCGATACAATAATTTATCTCTATTTTTATGTTTTGTTTTGCGCTCAGTATGATTTATGCTCAATTTAACCTATTCTTTCCACATTAATCTTTATGTCATGTTCAAATAAGAAGAGAATAGTTTATAACTCACGTTCTCATAATATGAAGAAAATAGTTATTTTTAAGATAAAATATTATGTTTATCGTAAATGTTAGTTACTTATTTTTTAAAATAAGATATAATAAATGTTTATCTATTTGTCAATTTGATCCCTCTATCATTTTATCTTTTAAAATCATTTTATTATTTTTTTCATAATAACATCTATTTTTTAAAACAAGAGAATAATTATTTTTTCAGGTAAATATATATATACACGTAATGTTTACAAGTGACTTTTATCCATTGTATTTCTTCTTAGATTGTTAAATTGTTTTATGTTTTATTGTCACGCGAAAGAAAGTCAGCCATAAGCTATGCTTTCTTTCTTGTATTTATCTATATTACCTTCTACAAATTGATTTTAGCAAGTGTTCAACATATTTTTATTTTTTTTTTTTTAATTTTAAATTTTTTCAAAGGTGTGTGTATATATGTTTGTTTTATCGTCTATTTTTCATGTATATCACTTTGTAATCTTATGTGTATTATGATTTTTGTTCATAACTAAACCCCATTGTTATGTCCTATTTATTATGTTTATGTATATCATTATGTAATTTTGTATGTACTATAATTCAACTCTATTGATTTTATGTGGTAACTTAATAGTATTTTTATGCTTTGTTGATTAACTCTGTTTTTATACTTTATTTAAAATTTATTCTCTACTTTTATACTTTGTTGATAATTTATTATTTGTTTATGTGTTTATGCTTCTATACTTTGTTGATAATTTATTCTTTGTTTATGTGTTTATGCCCTTATACAGTGTTTGTATATTATAATTTATGCTCAACCTTATTTTTATGCTTTGTTGATGATTTGCTCAACCAATCCTATTTTTATTGTCTTTAACCTAATTTTATATGCCATTTCTCTTTCTATGCTTTTATGTTCCTATGCTATGACTATACAATAACTTATCTATGCTGTTTTTGTACTCTATTAATGATTTACTCAACTTAATCAGGTTTTTATACTTTGTTAATGATTTATCCTTAATTGTATTTTTATACTTTGTTAATGATTTATCCTATCTTTCTTTGTTTCTATGCTCTCTATTGATGATTTATCTTTGTTTTTATACTCTATTGATGATTTTATACTCTGACTTATCCTTAACCTTATTATTATAATCTACTTTGTTGATAATTTATCCTTAATCCTATTTTTATATCTCATCCTTAACCCTATTTTTATATCGGTTTCCATGCTCTGTTGATAATTTATTATATGTTTCCCTCAGTTTCTATACAATAACTTGTTTCTGTTTTTGTGTTATATTTCTATGACTCTATTAATGATTTATTTTATGTTTTTCTCAGTTTTTATACAATAACTTGTCTATGTTTTTATATTATGTTTTTATGTTTATTTTTATTTTCTGTTTTATTTTTGTTTCTACATCTATCTTATTTTTTTTTTTCACATTAATCTTTGTGTCGTGTTCAAGATAATTTTTTTTCACATTAATCTTTATACTATGTTCAAATAAGAAAAGAATAACTTTTTTTTTTAATAGACATAACGTTTATCCGTAACTCTTATTCTCCTATTAGAAAGAGAATAATTATTTTTTAAGGTAATACATTATATTTATCATAACTTTTACTTATTTTTTAAAATAAGATATAATTAATATTTATCTATATGTTAGTTTGATTCCTTTTATCATTTTACCTTTTAAAATCATTTTATTCTTGTTTTTCCATAATAACATCTATTTTTTAAAGCAAGAAGAGAATAGTTACTTTTTCAAGTAGAAAAAAAATATTTATAAAACATAATGTTTATAAGTGATTTTGATCGTGTTTTTCTTAAATTGTTTTCTTGTCAGCCATAAGCTATGCTTTATTTTTTATACTTATATATATTACCTTTCTTCAAATTGAGATTTTTGAACTCTTCCCAAGATAAAAATATGATATTTATATTTCACAAGCACAATTCATATATTGTGATTATTATATAGGTTATATCTCTCGTTTAAAGTTATCATTTGTTGTCATGCAATACTAAGGAATTCTATTCGTATGGTATGATTAATTGATTTAATTGATTGGTTATGCCTTTCATTAAAAAGTATGTGCCTTATCTTATATTATTATGGGATGTTAAATAATTATCAAATTTTCACCTTAAATTCTAACTTATCTTTTGTCTTTTGTCATTGCGTAATTTTCTATCATTTTTTGTTCTTAGATAATTGTGATTACTTAGATAGTCATGTTTATCATTAAAGCCTAACTTGTCTTTTGTTGTTATAAGATATTAAATAATTCTTGCTAAAGCATCTTATCCTTTGTTATTATGTAACTCTTATACGGTACTAAGTAATTCTTTGAACTTATTTTTCTTTTATGCTCATAGCTAAGTAATTTTCTTACCCCTTATTTTTTTCTTGTTCTCATGCTATGTGTATTTGACTTGGTAGTTGGTTGGTTTTTAATTTATTTTTTATTTTCAAATTAAAATAGTAAAAAAATATTTTTGATTTTAATACAGTTTTTAAATAGAAAACCCTTTTTATGATAAATTATGCTAGAAATTTTTATACAATTATTACGCAAATGAAGAACAATTTGAGATAAATATTTTAAAAGTCAATATTTTATTTTTCGTGGGAGGGAACCATCAATGCCATACAAGTAAAAACCAATCTTAGATGAATCTATATATAAAGTAAATAGCCAATAAAAAAAGAAAAAGCAATTTTAGTTGAATTTATTTCAATGTAGGATTAAAGGTGGTGTCACGCCCCTAACGAAATTTGTCCGGGACGGACGGTATGGGAAAATAGAGACAATTTTAAACAAAATAATATAAATCCTGTACCAAGGTCAAGTCAACCTATAATGACATCATCAGAGCAACTACAATCGTCCCAATTCCCATATGAAATAAATAAATCTCATACATCAAAATCAGCAATGGGACCCACACTCCGGGTCGCACAAATAAAATACGATAATCTCATAAAGATAAATTTAGACTATGGTCTCCAGTAGTCAACTCAACTCGGGATGGTCACTATCCTGCCTCCTTATATTACCTGCAATAATGGAGGGGGGTGAGCTCACTAGCCCAGTAGGTAGGACAGTGCCAGTGTGCACCAGTGTACATATATCACATCACATATATATACACAATACCATAATTATTTCCATCCACAGTATATTTCCATTCATAGTATAGACCGGACTTAGGCTACTCACGCCTAAGCTGCCTACGTACCCCCACCTTGGGAATCAGGTCTCCGTAGTTCCTATTTCATTATCTAACATCACAATATAATTATGCATTCATATGTATATATATATATCTCATATATCCTGTGGGGAACCGTGTTACACCCCCAACAGGTGTAAAGACTCAAGGGACCCGTGT
>JAVXUM010000011.1:1478238-1492623 GCA_035590655.1 Pouteria glomerata | reverse complement strand
CTTTTACAAATTTGATTCCTAGTATACCGTGATCCTTAAAACTAACTTATCAAGCAATTTTTTTATTCTCTATTTACGCGCCAATATTAGACTTTCAAATTTTTGGTGGCCTTTTGTTATATTTATAGGGTTTCTTTTATTTATATTTTTTGTGATCTCAATTTTGTATATTTAAATCTTACAAATTTTATAAATATACAATTAGACTATATGTGATTTTTATTATATATTCCCTCAAACTCCCTCTTTTCATTAAATTAATCCAAAAAGTAATAATGAATCAAATGATTATTATACTTTTTACGTAAAAAACACATGTTTGCACGTGCACACCTCAAACATAATTACTTATTTTCAGTTTTATTTTTCATACAATTTTTTTTATTAATACTAAGAATATAAAAATAATTTGACAATATTAATAGACCAATTATTAATTTTTAGATGAAAAATTAGCATAGAAAGTCTGAATAAATGTTATACAAGCATAAGAAAATTTAAGTGTAAATTTATGAAAATGTAGAATGTAAATGCACAATTCTTTTTTTTTTTTATTTGAACAATTGATGCAAAATAAAATCAATTTTAAGTGTAGAGAGAGAGAGAGAAAATAAACAAACAGTCGTGAACTACAGTTGTGAGCTGGTGCTTGTTTTTCTTTAATCTTTTTTTGGTTCGTAAATTTATTTTATGTTATTTTTTATTTTTATTGTATTGTATCTCCATTTTCCACGTAATGGCGCCATTACAATTGCTTCTCCATTTTTCAAGGACTAACCACGATTAATGGATCCATAATCCATATGCAAATATTATCTCAATGGTACATCAAGAATGAAGGATGGCATTGCTATTATAACTCCATTTTCCAAAGTAATTATTCACCGATTAAGATGAAATTTTAAAAGTGATTTTTATATAATAATATGAAAGATAATTTAATGAGAAATCTAAACAAGAAATTAAATTTTTATAATAATGTAAAAAATATGATTTAACGTCTAAACAGAACAAATACTATAACATAGTTAAATAGTGAATACGAAATCAATGAATAAAATAAATAAATAAGAGTTATATATATATATATATCAATATGTTTTAGCATCTATTTTTCATGTATATCATGGTAGGCCACTCATCACTGTTTTTCATATGTATAATATATATCCTTTTTATATATATCAATCTTTAAAATATGAAAGACATCTAAAATCTCTATTTTCTCTATTTTTTTTTGTGATAACATATTTTTACGCATCTCATTGTATTATGTTTTTATTATGTTTATGTATATTACTATATAATTTTATGTGTACTATAAATTATACTCTGTTGTTGATTTTTCTTTTGTTTTTATATGTGATAACGTAGCCTTTTTTTAATACTTTATTTATTTTTTATTATGTTTATATATATCACTATATAATTTTACGTGTATTATGATTTACTTTCTATATATTTAGTAAGTTAGCCCTGTTTTTATACTTTCTATTTATTATATTTATGTATATCACTATACAATTTCATGTGTTCTATGATTTATCTCTGTTAACTTATTTTTATATTTTGGTTGATGATTTATCTTTTGTATTTAACTCTTTGTATTTAACCCTAGTTTTATCTAACTCTTTTTTTTATCCTCTAGTATTACTTATATCCTATTATCCAATCCCTAAAAACAAACACAGTTTTAGTGTTACTAGTAAAGGGATCACATAAAAAGCACGTGTATACCTCAAATAATAATGGCACAATTTACACTTAACTTTATTTTCATTCAATTTTTTTATTAATATTAAAAACGTAAAAGTGATTTCAAAGTATTAAATGAGTCAATAGTTACTTTTTGGATGAAAAATTTAACATAAAGAATTTGAGTGAAAGTTATACAAACTTAAAAAAAATTAAGTGCATATTTATAAAAATGTAAGGTGTAGATGCACAAAGCTAAACCTCAAAATCTAACTAGTTAATACAGAAAAATCAATTTTAACTGAATCTATGCATAAAGAAAATTACAAAAAATAGTGGCTATTAATTCGAGTCTACTCAGGTCACTTAAGAGTATATCCAATCGTTAATTTTAGAATCCAATGATTAGAGTTGAGGTGGGATAAATTAGGCAGACATCCTGAGTTTAAAAAAAAAAACAAAAAACTAAGTTACAAGGAAAAAAAAATAAATAAATAATCGAGAAGGCAGTAATTATACAGTTGTTGTGAGATGGTACTTGTTTTCTCTTTTATCTTTTTTTTTTGGTTCGTGAATTTATTTAATTTAAATTTTAATTATCATATTTGTATTGTATCTCCATTTTCCACGATGGCGTCATTACCGTTGCATCTCCATTTTCGGGACTAGTCTCGATTTATGGTTCCTCAATTCATATGCAAATATTATCTCAACGGTGCATTAAAAACAAAGGATGGAACTGCTATTACCTCAATTGGGTGATTCAGTTAAATGAGAGTAGAGCTTTGGGTTTGGGTGTTCTATCTAGGTCATGAGTTCGATTTCTTACCTGAATGCCCAGATGTATAAGTGGGAGGTCGTGGAGGATGGTCCCACACTAGTTTTTCTGGAGTTTGGTTCGAAGATCTAGGGATTTCTTCGTCACAAAAAAAAAAAAAAATGATAGAATTGCTATTATAACTTCATTCTCCAAAGTAAATATTCTTTTTATTATCATGAAATTTTAAAAGTGATTTTTATAATAAAATGAAAGATAATTTAACAAAAAAAAAAGTAACAATATTATCAGAACAAAAATTTTAATGTCCGAGCTTATATATTGTTCTGGTGGAGTTCTCAGCAAATTAATTAAAAGATTAAAAATAATTAGATGTTCATGTTTATCTGTTAATTGGGCGTCAAATCGAATGAGTTTTATCTCGTGATTAGCAATACGCAAAGTTGTAGGAGTTTTATTTGTTAGCATTTTCTCAGTTTTAGTTGTTAGTGATTTTTTGAGATAGTTAAGACATCATAATTAATAAACTCTAAAAAATTATTTAGGAGATAACTGTTAGATATTTTTAAAAGAAATTGTTGTTAGTTTTCTATTTAAGTTGTAAAGTTCAGAAGTAAAGATATGAAATTTAAATTCCAAAACTACAAATTTGTGTCTCAAGTGAGGCTGGGTTAATCCTCGAACATTAATTATTTTTTTATTTTTTCTTCTTGAGTTCTGCTTAACTTGTTCAAGATAGGGTCTTCTAAGAAAAAGCAGCAGCAGTCCAAAGTGACGACCACATCTTCAATCAGTTGAATTTGATCTGAACCACAACATGTTGACAAAATTATCCTCACTTACTATTGAACCTAAATTTTCTCTCATCTTTAATTTCTCCTATCCTATCTCTCTTTAAATAGGACTCATATCTCCTTTAAAAATACTTAAACACTTATTTGACCTTTTTACTCATTCTTAAGTCTATTCAATTAACTCAACTTAATTTGTAAACTAATTTTTTTTTACTATTAATCCAGCTCACAATTTATATAATAATCAAAATTAATAACCTAACAAATCCAAAAATATGTTGTATTTTTAATTTTATTTTTATATTTTTCAAAATTTTTGTAATAAACAAACAATAAATTTACATTTTAATATTTTTATGACATTAAATTCAAAAAATTTACTAGACTCAATTTAACTAATAAAATATATAAATAAACGTGAATAGATCACTAAATTTATAAGTGTATATCTATAAATATGTGGCAAGCTATTCCTTTGAACTTTTTTTTTTTAATATTATTTGATTTTTGGTTTTTTTTTTTTTATGTATATATTCAAAAATAATCATATTATATATACACACTAAAGTTAAAAACTAAATATAAAAATCAAGTTTGATTTTGATATACTCAATATAATAATTTTTTACACAAATAATCGATAATTATTATTCCTCGTATTTTATTAAATTATAAAAAATGACATATCGTTTATGT
This sequence comes from Pouteria glomerata, assembly GCA_035590655.1. Classification (NCBI taxonomy): domain Eukaryota; kingdom Viridiplantae; phylum Streptophyta; class Magnoliopsida; order Ericales; family Sapotaceae; genus Pouteria; species Pouteria glomerata. The sequence continues at coordinate 1,488,660 of JAVXUM010000011.1, read as the reverse complement.
ATAACTCTTGTTTAACTATTTTGTAAGACAAATTATAACGTTTTATCATAGGACATAATGTTTATCTATTTGTTAGTTTGATTTTTTTATTGTTTTATTATTTTAATTTATTTTATCTTTATCTTTTTCACAATAGCATCAATTTTTGATAATAGTTATTTTTTTTTAAATAAAAAAATGAAATAATTCATCAATGAGTTTGATCCATAAGTGTGGCTTTGTTTCCCCTTAAATTGTTTCTATTTTCTTGTCACATAAAAATCAACTATAAGTGATGTCTTCTTTCTCATATTATTTTTATATTTAATTTTAAAAATTTTCAAGATAAAAATGTAATATTTATCTTTTACGATCTTTTGTGATTACTTAGTTATGTTTATCATTAAAATTTAGCTTAGTTATGTTTATCATTAAAATTTAGCTTACCTTTGATACTAAGTAATTATTTTACCTCTCAAATTAACACTTAATTTACCTTTTGTTTTTTTTTTTTTAATGACAAGGAACCACTATCTTTTGGGTGTGTACTGAATAAACTCCAAAATAGTGAAACCAGTCACACTATTAACTTACTTTTTGTTAGCACTATTATTCTTTGGTTCATATATTGTAATTACTTGATTAATTATGCTTTTCATTAAAGTTAGCTCGTCTTTAATTCTCACAATATGCTAAGTAATTATCTCTTAAAGCATCAATGTTAGCTTTGTGACCCTCAAAATACTTTCATTTTTTTTTTTTTAAATTTGAAATATGCGAATTTTTTTCAACTTGCAAGAACTCCATTGTCACCTAGTGGACGGCTTGCGTCAACTCCCTCCGATCCATCTTTTATTGTCATGCTGTCTCTGCTTTTAATTAACTCATGGGTGGCCATAAATAATTCTCTTACATCGTTTTTCGTTCTCATGTGATGTGCATTTGATTTGGTTGTTACCCTAAAAAAATAAATAATAAAAAAATAAATAATTAAAGATTAAAACAAATGATTTAAAAAGTCATATAAAACGGAAACTATTGTTTGTTTTATCTCTTTTGGAACGGCAATTTGTTTTATTTTCTTTTTAATTGTCATATTTGTTTTCTTAACACACTTACTTTTTTTTTTTTAATTTTCAATAATAAATAATCGTTAACATTAGTTGAAGAAAGGACATATCAAAGCAATATCTATTGAACAATATGAAATTAATCTACTGAACAATAGATATTAAAAGTCATATCTATTGGTTGTAAATTTGATTTCTCTTATATCATTTATATTTATGAATTTTAAATTAATGTGTTTATTAATTTATATAAACTTAAATAGTTAAACAGGATAAATTCAAAATTATTATAAAAAAATATTTTAAAATAGGAGTTCCACAATTCTAGGAATTAATTTTTTTTCTGTTTAATAATAACTATTAGAAGTGTTTAATATATTATTAAAATAAATTAATTGTCTATTTTATATTTTAATACAACTCAATATGAAAGCGCTAATATAGATTTTAAAATTTTAAGATATGTATATGTATATATATGTCTGTCCAACTATTCAGTACTCTGTTGTGAATGACAGTACCAATAATTACTCCTAACTGATGGGTTTGTGATAAGCAAAAGAACAAACCAATGACTCATGGACGTCCTTGCAGACCTTACCCAACCGTCTCACCTAGAAATTTAATAAATACTCATCAAAAAGACTGAAAAATTTTAAATTACTAATTTAAGAGTCCTCAGAATTTGTTTTATTAACTTCAAAAAATTAATTGGGCTAATTAGTTTAAATTTCTTCAGTCTCATTCGACGATTTACCTAATTATTAATTCCAAAACTTAAAAATTAATCAAAATTCGAGTTTATTCAGAACTAATAGATAATTTACTAAGAGGTTTTCTTAAGACTAATAAATAACTTATCTAGTCGTTAATTTCAAGACTTAAAAGATTAATTAAGATGTATGCAAACTGATCTAAAAACTAGAGAATTTCTCCAGAACATTACAAATTGAAAATTTTGATCCCAAAAAAGAAAACACAAACCTAAGTAAAAATATGTGATATGCTCTAAATTAAAATTTTGTTGTCTCTATACAAAAACAAAACAATTCCTAAAATATTCTGAGAAACTGCAGAGGAAAAAATGGAAAAGAAAATAAATAAATACAAAAAAAGGAATGAACCATACATGCATGGTTTTTTTTTTTTTTTTCTGAGCCTCGAGTAAGCTATAGCTACTAGAATTTTGCAAGAGTGCTAAATATGATTTCTTGGATCTGGCTGGCTGGGGCTCTATGAACTTATATACTGCTGCAAATGTTTGGTTCTCTTCTTATTCTTCAACTTCCGGAGAGCAGTCGACTCAATCTGCCTAATTCTCTCTCTGCTTACACCCATTAACTCCCCAATTTCTTGCAATGTCTTCATCCTTCCGTCTCCCAGGCCAAATCTCCATCCAATCACCTGCTTCTCCCTCGGATTGAGCATGTCCAGCACTTTATGCAGTTCCTCCTTCATAAATTGCTTGATCAAAATTTCTTCTGATGATTCTGCTTGAGGATCTGCAATCACTTCCTGGGAAAAGAGGACACAAGAGAAAATGAGCAAAGCAGGTAATATTGAGGACTCTGGATGGCAAGAATCAGACTTAGGTTGAGTTTGGGAAGAAAAAATGCTAGTTTTTTTTGGTAACTGGCTATTAGTTAATTACTAAAAGGTTAATTTTTTTTATGTTTAGGAAGAAAAAAAAAAAATCTAATTTTTTAGTAACTAATTTTTTAAATTTTTATTAATTTGATATTTTTGCCTTTCAAAGTTTAAAAGAAGTTTAAAATGTAAGAGAGTAAATTCGATCATTTTAGAAAAAAACAAAAGAGTTAGTAATTGGTAGCTCATTTTTTCCCAGACAAACACTAAATGGAGGAGGAAAATGTCGCGCATGAAGTTTGTTGGAATAGAAGCCAATACGCACTGAAGGCTTGAGATTCTGATTGATCCCGATCTTCTGGTCGAGAGACCTTGGAGCCTTAGGAGTTAGTAGTACCGCATGGAGCCTCTTCATTGATAGCCCTGTTGCCTCGGCAACTTCTTCATTATCAGGTTGTCGACCATTTTCGCTATACAGTTGCTTTCTGGCCTCCTTCACTTTATAAGTTGCGTCGACCATGTGAAACTGTTGATGTTGCAAATCAAATGGTCAGTGAGAAATGTATAGATTTAATAACAAATTGTAACTTCATCTGCAAATTATCCCACTCTTTTTCCATTGGGAGTTTAGGGCGTGTTTGGCTTGAGGATTTGGTGACGAAAAACAAAAGGGAAGGGAAATGGAAAAGAAAATAGGAGAAAAACATGAAAGTAAACATAAAATCTCAAACGTATGTTATTCAAGTCAATTAGAAAATATATGAAAAAGAAAAAAAGAAATTCAAAAAAAAATTAGTTTTTTTTTATTCTATTAAATCTCATGCCTTTTCCCTACCATCTATGAAGCACATAACACTTCAAAATGAGAACTGTATTCATATTTGGCATGTATCGGATACATATTCTCTTCAGGCACTTGACATACGTATAAGATACTGCATGGCGTATTCAATTATTTATAATTTTTTTCAAACACGACTAAGACAAACCTAAATTTGAGTATCCAAAACTTTTAAAATTATAAAATCTTCTATCACATATTTTGTTATGTTTTTTTTATAAATTATTTTTGTTGTGGATGTTATATTTATATATTAACTAATAAAAATATATAAAATTATATTTTTTTTGCCATATCCTCACCTGTGTTTGTATTTTTATTTTTTGAAAATCATCGTATCCGTACCATGTCCATATCCCGTATCCATATCCATATCCAAACACACCCTTAGAAACATCCTAGTAATGCCTAGATATGGTGAAATCAATTGGAATAGCTAATGTTCACACTTACTGGTAAGCGGATTGTCCTGGACTGATCAGTAAGAGATCTCCTAACTGCCTGTTTAATCCACCAGTGAGCATAGGTTGAGAACTTGAACCCCTTTGAAGCATCAAACTTTTCCGCACCTCTTACAAGGCCTCGACATCCTTCCTGAGAGTCAATTAGCACCACTAAGTAATTACAAGATAAAAACCAACAGATAGTATGAGAGGTTATAAGTTTTGATTTCAAGAGGAATCCCAAAACCCTAATCAGTTATTGTATAAATTCGAAAATTCGATACCTGAACAAGATCTTGGAGATTCATTCCGGCTCCCTGATAGTTTTTTGCAATAGAAATAACAAGCCTTATGTTGCTCTTAATCATTTTGTCTTTGCAAAATATACCATAATTCACTCGCTTTCTCAAGGTCTTCTGATCAACACCTGCTGCAGCTGCCCACTGTGCAAAAGTGGGCTGACCACCACAGCGTTCAGCAAGTTCCTCTTGAAGTTTTTCTAATTTCAGGAGGTCCTGCATTACATTAATGACAAATGTCAGGCGAGTATTTATAGTTTTCCCAATAAAGTAGTAGGATGCTAAATAATTTGCTTATGCAGAAATTGTAATAAAATAATTATCTAGATGAAGATAGGTAACTGAAGCCAGCTTTACATAGTTAAGGTAGCCATCTAAAATTATCTAGATATCATGATATTTACAGGATATTTCAAATTTTCAAATATCTCAGATTCTAGACACACAAAAAACAAGAAGGGAAGTGATATCAAAAAGATGATCCACCGTTGCTTGCCCAAATTTCTCCTTTTCAGAACCACCAGTTCCTTTATAATTTCTCATAAAAAAATCCAAAAAAAAAAAAAAATTGAATTCTTCAAACCATATTTAGTTTATCTTCTGCTTTATAAGAATTTCCACCAATACTATAGCAAAATAAATTGCACCTGTATTCCTTCCGACAACTCCTGTTCTTCAGTGAATGTGAGCAGCCTGGAAGTACTGGTAGTTCCTCTCAAGTAACGCAATGGATCAGAGTGATCTACTTCTTGTAAAGAAGCACGTTTTTTTCTTGTTGTAGAACCAGATTTCACAGTTACAACATTCAATGCAGCTTTCTCAGCTGCTCTGACTCTTCTGGCTTTTCTTTCTTTTTGACGCCTTGATCTCACTGCTACACCGTTGAACATTTGTGCCTCGAGAAGTTCAAGTTCTTCATGCGTTGGATCCAAATTATCAGATTCTTTAATGGGGTGTCCCAGTGAGAGGTTCTCCAACACGTCACTTTCAGATGCCGTTGTTTCTACTGCTACACCAATTAGTCCCGTTTCTGCCAGCTGTGCCCTATCAAATAGAAGGGAATCAGCTTTCACTGGGATAGATTTGCCATCCAAGGCTGTGGGGTTACTATGGCCAACCATCATTGCCGCATCCTTGGCAACCTTGACGGCTGCTTTTGCAAGAGCAACTGCTTCAGCAGCAGCAGCAGCTATGATAGCCTCTTCACTTGTAAGAAGAGTTTCTTTAGCCAAACTTGCTCCAAAGTTTGCCTGGATGGTGAATATCCAACAACATTGCAAGCAGGAGTGAATAATTTAAAATATTTTTTGATGCATAAACTATTTTGTTTTATGATTATCAATCTAAAATCAACTGCACAGAGTGCAAGTTGTGAACATCTGGCGAAAATATTGTCAAACCAGCATGAGAATCTAACTTGTAAGCCACACATTAACTAATAGCTGGACACTGTTCATTTGATTTGGATGCATATGAAGTCAATAACCATGCCCTTCTGAAAATCTAGATAAAACAGCATTCCCCCATTTTCTTGGAAAGAAAGACCCACAATTGGCTTCAAACTAAACATGTTTGCATCAGTGTTGTTAAAAGCATTAGGCACCCAGAAGGCGCCAAAACCCCTAATCACCCAAGGTGCCTGAGTAATGTGAGGCGCTACTTTAGAGAAAAAAATAAAGCCTCCTGAAACATTTCAAAAGCCATCAAATATAGGCTTTTATATGCATCACTATTTAAAAAAAAAAAAAAGAAAAAAAAAACTCCATGATATTTTTCTAATTAAGTAAACATGATAATGAACAAAAAATAATGTAGTAGTAACATTTCTTTTCAAAAGTTATAAGTTCAACACAAAACGAAAACATAATCTACTTAAACTAGTAAACAAAAAAGTTCTAAGATGCTCTAATCTTCATCCACATCCATCACGACCATCACATCATTGTACTCTCATCACATCCATCACTAGAAGCATATGCCAAATCACCCTCTGTCCAGCTTTCATCATAAACAACCAATTCATCTTCTGCATTGGAGAACCTAGCACCCATCTCTCCAATTAGTCATTCATTATTATCATTGATATCATGCAAAAAGATAGGATCCATTACATTCCGCTAGTCCCAAAGTGAGCCTTTAGACTTTGGGGCCTAAAATCTCTTTCCAGCTTCAATCCCCCCCTCCCAACACTATCAAAATATTGGATGTGCCTTGCATTTAGGCCAAAAATAAATATATATATATATACTACACAACATGCAAGAGGCAATAGATGAACTCTGACCTCCATGGGTGAACCAATCTCCTCGATATATGTCCAGGATCTGTCTGCTGCAGCTGGATTTGAGTGAGCTTCTAAAGACATCAATCGCAGCTTCTCGATATCAAGCACTGTAGCGCTTGTGGTTGATGTTGGTAGTGATGTAGTTGACAAAATACATTGCGTCCGAAAATAGATTGGCTCTCTACTTTTTGCTGCAGGTTTCATTTCATCAAATAATAAACAATAAGATCCACGTCTCTTGTACACCATAGTAAGCAACAAAAACCAATACAACTTCCATTGATGTCCACTCAAAGAACTATAACTCAGTACAGTTAATAGGAGAGTCTCTAGATCAAAATAAATGATAACTTATGCTGACTGGTTACAAGTATTAAGATAATCAGTCCAGAGTGTCGAATTCTAAAACCACACAACTGCTCCCTTCGCTACAGATGCAACTGTCCCCTAATAGAATAGTGTAATAGGCAACTAGAGCTAAGCCAAGCCGAGTGAGAAGGCACTTTTAGAGCTTGGTACAAGCCAAGCCCCCCTTGAAATGACAACAAGAATCAGTTATTGGAATGCGAATTTTATCAGGCATGGAATAAGCAACTTAAAGGGAGACATGATGTCTCCACACAAAGAAACAACATGAAACTAAACTAGCATGGTTATTAACTTAATAAGGAAAACTTGCTTGGTGACGTGATCGGTAAAATTATAGAAAGTACTAGTGGCCAGTGTAGTCATAGTCTTTGTTTACCAAGCTTCCATATATAAGAACTCAGGCACCATTAATCCATTTTTTATTTTATTTTATTTTTATTTTTTTTGGAATGTTATCATGAACAACAATTAGCCATAACAATTTTCAAAGCTAAAAAATGAGTTGCCCAGATATGCATAATTAAAAAATTCTGTAAGCTGCAGAGTGCCTTTAAAATAAATTTTAACCACTTAGCAGAAGCAATATCAGTGCCATATTTTCATTTATAGTTTAGAATTAATGAAGCACCATGTACAGCTTTGCAAAAACCTAACTGAATATCACATATTTAACATTATAAGCTTTTGAACTTGGACTAACTCATGGGCCGATAGATACTACTACAATCCATGACTTGAAGATGCAGGACATAGATTGCAATAACGGATGCACTACCTTCTTTTTCATCATTCAAACTGCGAGAGATAATATGTTGGCAACAAATTATTGCACTTCACAACTCTTTTTGCAGCAAAAGTTTTTATCAGATCTCCAAACAAAAATATGTTGGCCTATCAAAACAATTGTAGGGTTTCGATTGATTCTTTCTTATATGAACTTCTTAACCCATTGTTTCCCCTTATATAAGCACAATGATTCTGTTTGATAGCTTAGAAAATCATTTGTAAATGATCAAATCTGATTTGAAATTTAGGGAAACTCCAGAGAGCAGACCCTCTACTCAACATATATTAGGTGCAGTGCATGAATTACGAGGCAAAGACATTTCTTTAGTTTTCCCTTTTCTCTCCTCACGCTCCACGGCATCCAAATAATGGGTAAAGAAAATTCATTTTCTTTTCACCCATAAATGTACTCCAACATTGTCCGATGCCACCGTTTCCTTCTCCATAGGCTATACAACTGTTATAGGGTATCACTGTTTAAATAATTTATATAGCAGAAGGTTTTAGAAAATTAAAAAAAGAAAATCAGAATGAAAGACAAGTTTCTCCGTCAATTAATAGATTTCACTGTAACTCCTAAAATCTAGCAGGTAAAGGGAGGAAGCCTAAGGTATATAAACACCATACCAATATCCTATACCACTAATGTGGGACAATTGTATCTCATACTACATGTACCCATCGAACCTTAACATTCTACCACACTCTGTAGTCCGCAGGCTTACCAGTGATAAAAAATGAAATAAAATTAGATAAATTGTGAATTCGTAATTTATATAGTGAGATAAAAAGTGAATAACTTCTATAGATTTTAAAAAATTTTCAGAGATTATCAGCAAACTAGCAAACCAAATGAAGCCTATATTTTCAAGCACAGTGCTGGCCTTACCCTAAGCTGGAGCGGATCGAATACATGATGTATGCTCTGATAATATTTGTTATAAACCTCAGGACAAATTACCCTAAAAGCTAGCTGATTGAGGGAGCCAAGTATATATACAATTTACCAATATACCATAGTATATCCCTTAATACATATGCCCATGTGATCCTAACATTCACCCAATACATGGAATGGCCATTGAATGGATTAGCCAGTCTTTCACATTAGCAACCCAGAGTTGTGAAACTCAAATTAGACCCAAATCCCACAGAAATTAAAGGTCAAATCAGTTCAAATATGTAGACAAAATATAAATTCATGCATATAAAACATATACACGCAAATATATATAAAAATAGAGACACTTACGGAGTTGAGTAGATGAATGGAAGTGGGTTTTGGAATAGAAGGAGAAAGTGTCCGGCAGGCACTTGAACTGCGGCAGCAGACACGACATTTCTTCGCTGTTGTCTATTCATACATATATATAGAAGTATCACATTTATATGCGCATGTATATATGTATATATCAATCTGTAGAAGAAAAGAGAGTGCGCTTATGACTCGATTGAAGAGAGGACTTTTGAGAGTGCGCCTCTGGAGCGTAGGAAAGGGAGACGTAAGCCAAGAATGTGATAAGATAAGGAAAGAAAGCTTTGCCTGCCTGAGATAGAGGATGTGAGGAGACAAGCCGGGGAGGCGGGTTAGGCTTCGTCGGGCCGGCCCATCATGACGTCAGGGCCTAGGCGTGGCCCATACCCATTTTATGTTTTGTATCGAGCCGGACACAAAACTTTGAATTTTTTTTGGTTCTACAGTTGGTTAGGAAAAATATTTGGTGTTTACCGCCGGTTTCAAACTATTTGGCAATGTAGCGTTAATGAAAACGCTATATCATATAGCGCCTTGGATCAAAGAAGAAAACGCTATATGATATAGCGCCTTCTGCGTAACCGTGGTCTGAAAACGCTAAATGATATAGCGTCTTCATTAAAAAGTGAAAACGCTATATCATATAGCGTCTTCTACGTTGTATAAACCTCGCGCCCAGGTCTCCTCTTTCTTCTCCGCGGTATTTTTCTTCTTCATTCTCTCTGTCTCTGTGCATTCAATCCTCCTCCGCTGCCTGCATCGGTGTGGCCGTCGCCATCGCCGCCGCCTGCTGTCGTCGTCTCTGCTGCCGGACCACCAGCCTTCATCGTCTCTGCTCAGGTAACCATTCCTTTGTCTGCATTGATGTTTAAGGGTTTGTACGGTTGTTTTGTTGTTGGATTGCAATGTGTGTAAAATGTGAGTATGTTTTGAATGTAAATTTGTTTGTGAATGTGGGTATTGTGAATGTGGGTATTGTGAATATAATTTTGTTTGTGAAATTGGGAAATATAATTTTCTGAATATAATTTTGTTTGTGAATTTGGGAAATATAATTTTCTGAATGTAATTTTGTTTGTGAATGTGAGTATTGTGAATTTTGAATGTTTGTATTGTGAATGTAAATTTTGGTTGTTATTATTAATTTATTAATTTAATTAGATATTTAATTTTATTTATTTTTAGAAAATTAGTTGAATTTTTATTAATAAATTTTATACTTAATTGATTAAATTAATTATTAAAATGATTTAATTCAGTAAATAATAAATATATTGTATTATAATACTGACAAATCCACATTCAGTTGAGACCACTTCTAAATGATTTCATATTTTCCATAACTGCAAAATGTAAACATAAATATTAGTTTATTAATTAAAGTAATGATGACGATGTCGTTTGTGATTGAAGGTATCATGGCTGAAGATCCCGTGTCCTTTTTTTGTTATTGGGGGGGAAATATTTTATCAACGGTGGAAGGGTTATCATACGATCGTGACTATGAGC
>JAVXUM010000011.1:1401495-1412405 GCA_035590655.1 Pouteria glomerata | reverse complement strand
CAGACAAAGTATATTTCATCAAGAACTAAAAAAAGAAAGTAGCAGAGCGTCATGTTTAAGAGATTAAAAAAAAAAAGCACTAGACCATGAGTTTGTACAAATATTTCACCTAGCATTAAGTTCTATGAAATTCAAGTATTCTAAATTCTTCATGCTCTACCTTTGATAGGAATAGAAAAGAATTTATGCAAATCTACCTTCAAAAGTCTAAATTCCTTTGTATCTCCATGGCTGCATAATTCAAATACCTATCGTATACTTTTCCAGGTGATAGAAGCTTATCGTATCGCTATGCACTTAAACAGTTATTCCCACACAAAAAAAAATCTAAGAAATAAAAACTTCAAGTGCCAACAATTAAAGGGTACACAATTAATGATTCATAAATTTCAAAGGCCCAACAACTATTGATTAATACTGCTTTCAGGATCTGAAAGTTCATAATCGGTACTCCTTTCTGGCTAGTGATAAGAAGGAAATCAATTTTTTTATTCTTTGTTTTTGGGTTTTTTTTTCTACAATTTATCAATGTGAACGACAAGTGAAACTGAAATGCAAAGTGCATCAATGGGCACGCACAAAGCCATTAAATACTGATGTAAACTCGATGAGAGTTAAAACATTGAGAAAAATATTTTTTTGCAGCCCCAAGCCACAACAATACATGTATTTTGATAAATTACAAAAAAATTACAAAAAAATATTATCTAGGTACGCCCTTGCAAAGAAGTAAAATTGAAAGTACATATAAATGCTAGTTAGTGTAAAAAAAATAGAGATATGGTCAATAATTTTATAACTTTTTAAATAATTGAAGTCATCGCCCATATGAGAGGAAAGTACTAATAAGTTTATTTTTAATTATTTAGATTACCCATTTGATGGTGCAACTGATTAAGTAATTGGCAAATTTTAAAAATTAATAAGAACTTTATTTTGAGAGAAATAATTTTTTTAAAATGCCTTTATATATACTATTGGTTTTTGTCTAGTGCCTGAAGTCACGTGGGCCGCTCTCCGTTTGACAAATATATATATGTCAAAATCAATGACTAAATTTATATAATAGATTTTTAACCATGAATTTGCTCTGTATCTACCTCGCCATCTAGCAAATATGAAGGCCACCCCCCTCATAGAAATGGATACAAGGTTCAGACCTAAAGCCCGCATGTATTCAAAAAATGTCTAAAAAAGCCAATCACCATTAATCCCAAAAATGGATAATAAGAAAAAAAAGCATAAATGAATTTCAGGTAATGTATAAAAGACACTATCATATACACTTATCAATTAGTAAAATAAATTCATTTAAACAGTATGAGAATCAACCTGGAGGAAGGGTTAAGTATGAAATTTCTGCAATATATTTTTCTTCTAAACTTAATTACAATGTTCTTGTAGTTAACTTTAAAAAAAAAAAAAAGTATTACGTTAATTTCATATCTAATCCGACCTTACTCCCCAACTTCTCTGCCAAACAGAGCCTTGGAGTCCGGATTCCTTACATTGGTATTAGGCCATCCACGATTTTCATACACGACAAAGCACAGGGGCAAGATAGAGGTGATTGCGTGCGATCAAGTGCCTCCACTTATTTTAAAAAAAAAAAAATTATATATATTTTTGGGGTTTTTCTTACTAAAATTTGAAGTAAATATTTGAAGTAATTATCTTTTTGGTATTTCTCTTCTCAAAACGTATGGGTTGGGCTATTATTCTACAGGCATAAAGAAAGTGGAGAAGAAAATTAAGAAAATAGCTAAGAAGTTCGATGATCTCTGTGGTATCAAGGGGTCTGACACTCGTTTAGCTGCACCAAGCCAATGGGATCTTGTATCTGATAAGCAAATGATGCAAGAGAAGCAGCCCCTGCAGGTGGCTAGGTGTACAAAGATCATCAATCGAAACACTGAATATGCGAAATATGTTATTAATGTTAAGCAAATTGCAAAGTTTGTTGTTTTTATTAACTTTGAAGCAAAAAGAAGCAAAAAGTTGATGCACAATATCATGGAATATGAAATAACGAAGCCACCATCAAGTAACTTCCAAATTTGAGAAAATTCATACCTCAGAAGGACCTAGAGATCTCTCCAGTAGTAAATATATAAAAAAATCTGCATCAATAGCAACTATTTTCCATATAAAATTTTAATTAACTTTGCTCAAATAAGGATCATAGTGTACAGAACAAATACATACATATCAATTATTGTTATATGCTGATCACTTATTCATATCCAGCAGTAAAAAAGAAGCAACAAATTGACGGAATTCCCAAATTTGATAAAATTAATGGCTCAGGATGCAAGAAACTACGACAGAAGCTCTAAACTAATGAAATAAACAAATAAGAAGAGAAAAAGAATCGACTAAGCCATTTCAACTGCTTTTAATTTTCACTTTTACTCTTCTTTGCAATTTTTTTTGATGTTGCTTGCGAGTACAAGAAAGTTCCAAGTATTGCAATATACAATTTAAGTGTATTCTTTGTTATATGACAGAATTCCTAAAAACTAAAACAGTAGAGATAATCACCACCACCCTCTTCACTGTGTTACCAATTGAGAAAGTCAGCGGGCTGATATCATCCCTTGCTTGATAAGATGATTGGTTGTAGAGATGGTAAAACACCCCGGATAAGATCACCCATAAGTAAAAAGTGGATGATTTCCCTATAGTCTCAATTGCCCTGTGATACCCTGCGAGCCATTGAGACCCTTCAACAAACACTGCAACCGGAAACAGATAAAGCAGGGAGAGTATACTGATCTACCCATATAAATTCAATCCATTCACTTCCTTAAAGCTCTGTAAACTCCGTTTTGAATATATGTTGCGAAGAACAAATCCAACATTACTAATCAAAGCCCCCCACAAGCCTTGAAATTGAAAGACACTTCAGTGATGGCTGCCAGAGAACAGCCCAAAACAATTGGGATAATTGAGAGCCAAACCTTCAAAGGGCATGCATCACCAAGGAAAGACGAGAACACAACTGAGAACACGGGTTCTGAAGATTTGATGACATGGGTGAAAGAAACAGCCACCTTAGAGAATGAAACATAGGCTGAGATGTGACCAAACATAGGCTGAGATGTGACCAATTGTGTGAAACAATGTAGGGCCAAGAAGGGCAACAATGAATGGTTTAGAAATTTTTGGGCAGGGTTGAAGCTTGAAAGACCAGAGCAAGAACATCCAAACAGACCCAACAAAGAGCTGAAAAGAAGCAAGGAGCCATGGAAATGGAAAGATGTTCAATACCTTCTTGTTGTAGATGTTGAACACAATGTTCTGGAAGTACCAGAGACCAAAAACAACGGCGAGTTGGAGGGTCTTGTTTGGCTTCGCAGCAACCTCAGCTTCTCCATCCGGGTTGGCTTCTTGTGGGGTCCCGGAGGCAGCTCTGAGGACTCTTGAGGCCAATTTGAGAGAAAACCCAAATGGGTGTCCCCGGATTCCATTGAACTGTGTGGTTGAATGAGAGCTGTGAGAAGTGGGTTTTGAAGAAGACCCAAGCAAGAGGGCATGGTTGGATACCTTGAAACCAAAATCAGCTAGTTGAGAGGCGGATTTGTTCGAAGGCGGAGATGGGGAGTGTAGGTTTCTTTGCTTATGAGACCTTTTGGCAAGATTTGGATCAAAAAGTGAAGCATTTATGGGATATTTATGGTTGGATTTGGAGAAAGCGACACCTGAGGTGGGAAGAAGATTTAAAGCAAGCATTTTTATACAGAGAGATTTCCAGAGATTCTGCGAACTAAAAAGCAAGATAAGGTCGAAGGACTTTCCAGTAGCCATATATGTAACACCGAACCCAGCAAGCGGGCTTCAGTCTCCAAGCCCAAGGGGACGCCAACGGTCCCCTGTCTCCATATTTTTTGTAATTCCATTTTTTTATTTGGCTAAATTACACTGGCTTTGTAAATCCATGAGTTATCTTATTTTGCGTCTTTTTTTTTTATATGCAATTTCTTTCATCTTAATTTGATTTCTAGCCGATACTCCTCCATCCCGGGTGTAAAACCGCATTTTAGTTTGTAAATTTAATTCTAGTAAAATTTATTAATTCGATTAAATTCATAAATTTTAAGCCAATTCACTTTTTAAATGCATAATATTATTATAGTGATTGGAAATATATACAAAATCATTTATCAGGATTAGATCACAAAAACATTCAAAAACGATCATGAATTATCTTGTGATGACTCATTTATAAAAATAATTATGCGAAGAATTGTTATATAAATTTTACGAAGATAATAATGTGAGTAAATCACATTCAGGAAAAGGAAAATATAAGAGATGTATTTCTATATTTCTCTGATGAGGCTAAATCACCTTGCCCAAACGCTGACTTGAATAAATGGAGGACTTAAATATTTGTAATTATAAAAATTAATATAAATTTATAAGAGTTATAATTTCATAATTTAAGTAATAAGTAAAAAAATTAAATTTTATAAAAATTTACAGAGTTTTGTGAATCTCCAAAGAGGCCCCCATATCGTCATACGTAACCAAAGATAAATATAAAAATAATATTGAGAAATTTATGATACAAGAATCATATATGTCTAACCTAAATATATATGCCATATCATATATATTAATAATATTACAAGAGAAAATCAATTTTGGTATCTCTTTTTTTTTTGGATAAAATTTTAAATTTTTAATTCTATAAATACCCAACTTCTTTTAACTTTTCTCAAACTTTCTCTAACTTCTTATACTATAATTAATTTATAAAAATAATTAAAAAAAATTGGGTAAAAAATGAAAAGAGATAAAAAAATTTATCATTTATGATGTAGGCCAAGAATATATATTCTTTTAACTCTTCTTTATAATATTTAGATATTGACTTCTATAATCTTTCTTTATTTTTTCATGAATTAGTCGAGAAATGCCAATAAATATATTTATAACACCTATAGTTTTAACAATTACAATTTTAGAAAAATGTATTTAATTTATATTGTAATAATAAATATAACATAATAATATTTTACATTGATATATATAATAGTATAATACTAATTAATTTAAATTGGCATATATAATATGTTGAAGCTGATTTTCGTAGGTCCACAATCCGATGGCTCATCAAGTCAACCCAAACCCAATGAAATAACTCGAACCTGTTTACCAAAGATATCGGTGTGGTGTCTGTCAAAAAAACCTCCAACGCCTAAATTAATAAGAGAATTACTATAAGAAATCGATCTTGCAGAATAATGGTGGAATAGAATTTACGTACCTCCTTTAATGGCACATTCTTTTCCTTTGTAATAGTTCCTTGAATCTCGAGGATAGGCATCAATAAAGGTGTGTCCCCGATTGTTCTATAACACTTTCCTTATCTACGTGATAGTATCGCAATATTTCAGGAGCACTTCCTTTATGATAGTATCGCAATATTTCAGGTCCTTTAATGAGGTAGTCTAAATCCCGCAATTGTAGAGCGGATTAGCAGATATGCTTGCAAGACACCTAACGAGGGAACCGAGCTCAGGCTCGAAAGGTTACATTCTGGAGTTTGTGTCAGAGAATTCGGAGCAGCTAGACCCTTGTCGAGAGCAGAATTGGATTTACTGAGCCCAGAGCTAGGCCCCTGTCGGGATCCGACCTATGACAGCACAATTGGGGGCCACTCTTGAGATTTTGCTTTGGCTCAAGAATTTCTTTCGATCATAATATTAATATTATATTAAATTATTGAAATAAAGGATAATAATGAAAAATATTATAAAACCTTAATGATGAAATCCTTACAAAAGAGCTACCGGACCACTCCACCTTTTTTTTGGTACAATACAGTTACTTTACAGTGATTCGTACTGATGTTCTAAGGATCTTCAGTATTAATTCCAACCATGGTTGTTATTTGGTTTACAGAAATTTATTGAAAAATTTTAAAAATTTTTAAAAATTTAAAATTTATTTCACTGCACGCATTACGAATCCACAAAGTATCTTATTTTGTCTTACTTTTTATCACACCAAACACTCCCTAACTCTGGACGGTACTAGTTGGCGCGGACATCGGTTAAAAAATGATAACCTTTTTTTTCTTTTTTTAAATTAATAATTTAAGCCACGTTAACGTTTTAATTTTCTATTTTCAAAATTTTAAAAATTTGTAACAAAAACATATTTGTTACATCTATTCACGTTTTTTTTTTTCTAAAAAAATAAAAATATAAATAGAAAAACAAAAATATTCCAAAAGTGTTTTCACTCTATTTTTTTTTTCTGTTGCAAAAATTTTGGTTCCGTTTTAAATATTATCCATTTTAGTATAATATAATATAATATAATATAATTATAACATAATATAATATAATATAATATAATATATTATAACATAATAATATAATATATAATATAATACAATGATTAAATCATTATAATTTAAATTATTATATTATATAATATTAATTTAATATAATATTAATTTAATAATTAATATAATATAATATAATAATTTAATTATTATATAATATAATATAATATATAATACAATATAATTATTATATTATATTATAATTAATATAATATAATATTTTTAAAAATAAAAAAATAATAATTGTAAATAAATTACGCTTCCAAAAGCAATTTCTGTTTTCATTTCTGAAAAGAAAAAACGATAACAGAAAGTGCAAAAAAGAAAACAGTAACAAAAATATAATCAATATTTGAGTTTCATACTAGTATTTGTATCTGTCTAATGTCAATATCGGACGGTATCGACAATTTTAAATTTTTTGTGTTTTATATGGATTTTTTTTATTCTAAACTTTTGTAACGTCAAGAATAACAAATTAAAATTTTTATTTCTTCTCATCTTTATTTAACTCTGCATAAAAGATATGCATAATTTTTATAAATATATAATTCAATAATAACATATTTAGAATAGCAAGTCAAAACATATGATACTATATATATTGTACTAAAGCTCTACATAGAAGTAAAATTTTTAATAATTTTTGGTAATATTTTTTATAAAAGTTGATAAGTGAACTTTCTGTGTATGGTCAAATAAATAGAAATTTCTAACCGCAATTACGTATTTGGTAAAAATTTCAGTAATTTGTAAATTAAGTTAACGTGAAATGACTATTATACCTTATTCAACTTAAAAAAAAAATTAGAATTTTAGTAAATTGTTAACTCAATAAAAGAAGTAACTTTAGTGCTCTATCAAATACTTAAAATATCAAAAATTAATTTTTTTTCTGCGTTTTATCCCTCCAAATGGGCCCAAAAAGAAAATTTCTACACTATTTAGATATAATTTTTACAACTATATATAGGTGCAACATTATAAAATTTTTTATTGCGGCATTAATTCATTTGTTAAAAATTAAAAAAAAAATTTAAAAATCTTTGGAAATTTTAAAAATATTTTAACACATTTTGTTGACCTCATTTTTTGTAAAATTTTTATATACATCTATATATTCCAATAAATTTTTACAAATATCAATATCTTTTTTACAAACTTTAATAACTTTTTAACAAATCTTAATAATTTTTTAACAAATCTAACATAAATCCATGGAAAAGGATTTGAAAAATTGTTCTCATAATTTTTCTCTTCAACTTTTTTCATGTAAAAATAAAAAAGTTCAACAATTTTCACAAAAATTCTAACAAAATCCGTGAGAACAAACCTAAAAGATTGTATCTACGATTTATTGTTCTAACTTTTTACCACAAAAGTCTAAAATTTATATTATTCATATCCAAAAAATGTGATTTGGGTTAAAACATTAAATACAAAAGTTATCACAAATTACATTTTTATTTTTTATTTTTTCTTGTTTTTTACAAATCCAAACGCTACCTCCGTGAGGATCATTATCACATCATTATATATCAAAATTATGTAACTGCCATATTCTTTTTGGTAAGTTAATTTTTTTTTGGTAAGTACAACTGCCATATTTGATCGTCGATAAAAATGAGAATGAGAACAGTACCAAACGAGAATTGGAGACATGATCAGTAAAGAATTAGCTTGCAATCGATTTTTTTTTTTTTTATTAATATTTGTCATATATGAAAATGTTTAAAAATAGAGTAGAAATATGAATTAAAATATTAAATTAATATCATTTTCTTCTAGAAAAAATCTACTAATTATTCACGTCTTAGAAAAAATCTACCTTGAAGAATTATTAAATATCAGATAAAACTCTGAAATTTTATATTTTTCAAACTGTGAATGCATTCCAAATCTTTAATAAAAAATCAATCAAACATGAAATTCCTATTAACGGGAAAATTTCTATTCCAATTTTTAAAGTTTATAAACAACCAAACATAACGTTAAAAAAATGTTGGTAGAATAACCTTTTTCGTTTTTTTTTTTTTGTGCGTACAAATACACAATATATCGTTCCATATGTACAAGCAGATGTTCATCTCTCAAAAAATAAAAAACTTGGTCATGGCAATGCTATTCCATTCACTTCTCTTCCTCTCCTTCTCAATCACCTTCGCCATTTTCTATCCGTCTCCGTTTCCTCTCGCCAAAGCCCACCCGGTAGCGTTCAGCGTGGATCTCATCCACAGAGAATATTCACCATCGTCTCCCTTTTACCACTCATCCCTAACTCCTCCTCAACGCCTCAGCAAAGCCTTGAAACGTTCAGCTAACCGCGTCAGATATCTCCATTCAGTTCGTTCTAAACCACCAAAATCAGCCTCCGGTGAAATCATCTCCGGCGATGGCGAGTATCTACTCAACATATCAATCGGGACACCGCGGTTTAGCATCCTAGCCATCGCCGATACGGGCAGCGACCTCACGTGGACGCAATGCATGCCTTGTAAGCATTGCTACAGGCAAAAAGACCCGCTCTTCGACCCTAGAAGCTCCTCAACTTACAAGAAAGAAAGTTGTGATTCGGATTCGTGCCAAAGTGTTGGAAGCACCTCGTGCGATAAGTCTACTTGCAAGTACCAAATCTTCTATGGTGATGGTTCCTCTAGCGATGGCGTTGTCGCTAGAGAAACTGTCACATTCGGAGCCACCACGAACAAGTCCGAGTCCGTCGTAACCCTGCGCGGGATAATTTTCGGGTGCGGGTATAAAAACCGAGGACCGTTCGATGATGGATCGGGCGTGATTGGCCTTGGGCCCGGACCGGCTTCGCTTGTTTCTCAAATTAGACCTTCAATTGGTGGGAAGTTTTCCTACTGCATGGTCCCAATTTCTGATGATAGCACAACAACAGCAACAACAAAGTCTAGCCAAATGCATTTCGGTGACAACGCTATAGTTTCAGGCACTGGGGTGGTGTCCACACCAATCGATGGTTCACAGGACCCAACCTTCTATTACTTGACAATGGAAGGGATCACTGTTGGGAAACGTAGGTTGGACTTTTATGCATCTTCAACGCCACCGACAAAGCCTAGATCTTATGGGATTGGTAACATTATCATTGACTCGGGCACGACCTTGACGTACCTCCCAAAGGATCTTTATGACCGGTTCGAGGCTGAAATTGCTCGTGCGGTTAGAGTTAAACCTATCCCCGACCCGGCAAAGCAATTGAGTTTGTGCTACAATGTCAGTGCTGGCGATGTCATGTTTCCTAATATTACAGTGCATTTCGCCGGAGCGGATGTGAAGCTAAATCATTTCAATGCTTTTGTCGGCACAGCCGATGGCGTTGACTGCCTTGCTTTCACTCCTGGCGTGATCTCTATTTGGGGTAATTTGGCACAGATGAACTTCTTAGTAGGCTATGATCTCGACAAGAAAACCGTCTCCTTCAAGCCTACTGATTGTGCTAAAGGGTAATACATACGTATATATATATATGTATATTAGAAAAATGTACGTGCGTTGCATGTGTGTTTGTTCTTTTATATATTTAAATTTAAAAAATCAGTTAACAATAAAAAATAAAAATATTATTTTAAGAAAATAAAACTTAAATTAAAATTTTCATATCTTATGTTGCAACTTTGTTCATACCTTCAAATGAATTGTCATTTTTTTCACTTTACCGTATTCTTCATCTATGCGATTAATCTTATTTTTATGTGTATTTGCTAATAATAACTTTGTACCATTTATTTATTATGTTAATACCAAAATTTTTAATAGTACAAATATATTTTTAAGGTATATTAATTTAAGACTTGACTTTTTGAACAATTCTTTTAATAAGATAAGTCTTTAATTTTCTTTTTCTAATTTGCTGTGAAAATAATTAGTCTTATAGTGATTTTTAAAATTTTCTATTTTATAAGAATTTGATTGATTTCATTGAAATTGTATCATTTTCAAAATAAATAGAAATTACTATCAAAATTTATTTAAAATTTTGTATTTTTATTATTGTATAATAATATTTTTACATTAAACAAAAAATAAATTAAAATTTTAAAAAATTCGACAAGGCATATTTAAATAAACAAATTGAAAACTAACCTTAAAAGGAGGCTTCTATTAGAATTTAATATATAAAAATTTTAAATTTTAGTAATAATAAAAAATATAATAAAATCATAAAAATTATATAAACAATCATATTAAAATTTAAAAAAAAAATCATAATTTGTATTTTTGAATGAACAAATTGAAAGATATAGCAAAGAATAAAGTTTCTCCAAAATTTGATATACAAAAATTAGAATTTTATCAGTAATAAAAAATAATAAAATTTAAAAATCTAATATTAACAATCGAATTAAAAATAGAATAAAATTTAAAAATTAAAAATTTAAGTACGTGCCAACCAAATCGCAAATAAAAAATATCATAAAATTTAAAAACCTAATATTAAGAATCACATTAAAAATGGAATAAAATCTAACAAAATCAAACTTAAAAATTAAAATTTTAAGTACGTACCAAGCAAATCGTAAAGTTG
>JAVXUM010000011.1:1337758-1351128 GCA_035590655.1 Pouteria glomerata | reverse complement strand
AGTAACCAAAATAACGTTGATTTTTGTTATAGAATATGATAAATTAAAGTGAATTGATTGATTAAATTGGAACAATATCATTTCACAAAAAACAAAGCAACAATGTTTTTATTCAATTGACTTGTCGGCTTTTGAGTCGAGTTTGTTGAGGCTTGAACTCAAATTTTTAACGAGTCAAAAACTGAGGTTGAATTCAACTCGTAGAGGCCAAGAATTCAGGAATCTCCCCTCACCCTAAAAATAATAATAATAATAATAATAAAAAAAATAACAGGTGAAAAGAGAAGAAAATGTCAAACCTTATTAAAAGTGAAGTGTAAACCATGAATGTGAAGTTGAACATCTGATGGTGAGGTAGATTTTGGCAACCTGTAAATACGGAAAGGGTTGGTCAGAGTTAACAGTATAGAAAGAAACAAGGAGGGGCAGATGTTTTTACCAGGATGATGATTCTGTGAATTGTTTCGTGGCCATCTTATTGTAATTTTTTTTTCTCTCCAACTAGCTGGCTTACTGAAGAGTTTGTTCTTGGACTTGCTATGCAGCGGTTCTGATGTTAAGAAACAGAAAAGTCAGGGCCGTATAGTGATTCGGGGGCTTAAAACGAGATGTTAGTAAGGCATTTTTTTTTGAAATATATATATATAAATATATATATAAAATAAGAAGAAAAAAAATTGTGTATGCTCCATAATATATATATATATAGAATCTCAAAGGTCTAAGGCACCTCTTTGAGATTGAATAAGTTGTTCTATTCTTTGTCTTTTTTTTTTTTTTTTTTTGAGTTTTAATAATTACGTAGATATTTTCAGGTAGACATATTGAAAATTAAATAAAATACACAATCAACGTGAAAATTAAGCACAATATTAAAAAGAAAAATAAATAACAAATCAATACACAATTTAACAAAGAAAAATAAATAAAAAATATTTAAAACTAAATAATCTAGAATTAGTGCTTGAAATAATACTAATAGTTCTTGAATATTATTTTTTATTATAATATCCTGATTATCTTCGCATTAACATAATAAAAGATTTAAAATTTTTTTTTTTTTTTTTTTTTCAGTAGGAGGAGGAAAAAGCTGAGAGAGAGAGAGAGAGAGAGAGAAAAGAGTGCAACCAGTTTAGAGAGAATAAGGGTGTTGAGATTTTTTCAGATTTGTTAGTGAGGAGATTTAAAGAATCAAAGAGGAAGAGAGAGTGTTGATATGGGAAGAGAGAGTTTAACAAAAAAAAAAAAGAAAAAGATATGGGAAGAGAGAGAAGTTTATGTTGAAATTTTTTTAGATATATCAGTGGGGATTTATATAATCAGAGAGATATGGGGAGGAGAGAGGCACAATTATTAACGTTCTTTTTTTAAACTAAAAATATATAAATAAAAATAATTTTTATTTGTGTATAAGTAATTAATATATATATATATCAATGTGTGGGCCAACATCATATTTAGTGTTCTTGTTAATTAGGCGAGGGTAGGGCCGAGCCTGGACGTAGTGATTACATCTCACTTTGAAACTGCAAAAAAGCACATCACTATCATCTCCTATTATTGAGCTTCGTCATTTTCAACAATTGAGCTTCGTCACTTTCAATCCGTGGCATGATTTTCATAACCAAAATGCATCTGTACATCTTTCTACGGTAGTCAAGTAAAAGTAATGGAAAATGAAATGCCAAATTGTAATAAATTTTACTCAGCAGAGTACATTAATAATTAAACAACAAAAAATTGATGCAATATAATCTTCATACAATTGGAGTTCTTTAGAATAGAAACAAACCCTTGAAAAAAGGAATCTTAAAAGAGAAAAAAAATAAAATAATAGGGGTGTTTGGTATGATAAAAAATAAGATAAAATGAAATAATTTGTGAGTTCATAATTCGTACAATAAGATAAAAAGTGAATAATTTTTAGAAATTTTTAAAATTTTTCAACAAAATAAATACTTCGATATTAGGATTCCCACAACTGCATATTCACATTAGCATTATTAGAAAACAATGCATCCTCCAACAAAAAAATGGATGAGGGATTTGGAAGTTGAAATATAGCTTTAGAAATTAAAACTTCGAATTTCTATATAAGTGGATCCAATGGTCGAAATTAAAAAGATGAATTTCTCTAAAAATACAGAGATTAAAAATTCAACTTCAAGTTGTAATTCGAACTTCAAAAAAATCGCCAATCTCAAACACAAGCTACTCAAGTTCAACACAACAAATAAGCGCATTTAATTTAGAAAAACCAAAGTAAGTTTGTTTGACCCATGTCAATAGTGTACATACAGAATCATTATTGCCACAGATGGTTCGTAATTCACTTGAACAAGTGTGGAATTGATGGAAAAAAAAAAAAAAAAAAAAAGGGTGGGGAGAGACTCACCGGAAAATCCAGTGCAGAAACAGCAGCAGGAGGGAATGATGAGAGAGCACGCAAATGGGTAACGGTTATTTGGAGTGTATTTTGTATACAGTGAATTATATACATACAGATTTCATATATATATATATATATATATGCATGCATGCTTATCCCAATATTTTATCTCCTCTTTTTGAACGTTCATCCGGAAGATTCGGGGTTCGGTTATTTTGGAAAGTGTTTGCTGAGGCCAGAATCTGGGGAGAAGCAGATGCGTGGGTAGCTTTGATGGATTAATTGGTCTGGCTTTTGGGCTTGATGGGCGAGTTAATTACTCTGAGAACCTCTCAAAGATTAAGTGGCTAGCATTTAACCCCGCTAATAAGGTAATTGAAGATATTAAATTTAAGCTGCCCCTCCGTCAAGCATCAATTATAAATACTGGGCGCACTGTGTCTTTAGCTAATTTTTCATTTTATTTAAAATAAAAATAAAAATTAAAAAGTTATATCAAATAATAAATAATGTGTTAACTGTTTCATTATCTCAAATAATAAATAATGAGTTAACTGTTTTAAATTGATGGTAAATAATTAACGAGCATTTAAATAAAAAGAAAAAAGATTATAAAAGTAGTGAATAGTTAACGGGTATTTGAGAAAAATAAAAAAAAAAATAATGAAAAGATAAAATTAATTAAATAATTTATAAAAATTTAAAAATTACTTATGCATTTCTATCAAGTTGTGAGTGGCTATTGATGATTAAGGGATATTATTGACAAAATAAATAAAAAATTTACCAAATAATTCGCTCCATTAATTTTATAATTTCTCCAACTGCCCCTTCCTTTGTTATAATAATAATAATAATAATAATAATAATATAGGTTCATGACAAACTATCAACCAAGTGAAATTATATATATTTATATATACACTCTTCAAATGAAAACACCATTATATTGATATAACTAAATATTTTAAATAATTACCAAAAAAAAAAAAGAACTAAATACTTTGAATAAAATTTATATCGATAAGTGTGAGTAGCTTTAGAATGTTTTCATCATTGAAATTTTTTAGGAGTTTTTAATTTTAGTGCGATTATTTTATTTCTTTTATTTTCTACAATTCATTAATTATTCTGTATAAATTTAAGTTATTTAATAATATTCGACAACAATAAACTTAACTTTTTAACTTTTATTATCATAATTATTTAATAAATTATAAGACTTTGTCACTACCTTTTAATTCAATTCCATTTTTCTCCTTTCGGTTATTAAAGAAAAAAAGAAGTGACAAAAAATGTCACTTGTCCATTACATATGTTATATATGTATCATTTTTCATCAATATATTTGATGGAAGGGTCAAAGTGAAACTGAAATAAAAATGCATCGAATAAAAATGTTATGTTTTAAGGTATATGTAACAAAATGAAGTTGGTGATACGCTACGAGAATACTAAATGTAATTTACCTTTTAGTTTTTATAGTTTCTGAACATTTTAATTAAACTTAGAGTGTGTTTAGAGTGATAAAAAGAGATAAGTTGTGGACTCGTAATTCGTGCAATAGGATAAAAAGTAAATAAATTTTAGAGATTTTTAGAATTTTTGTTTGTGTTTTTTGGCACATCAAACGGTGCTTTAATATAAAATAATTTTAAATATGTGGTGTTTTAATTATTAAATTTCTTTATGAGTTTAATATCTTTAAATTATTTTAATCATTGGATTTCTTTAGGAGTTTTTAATTTTAGAGTTTCACTTAAAATAAAAAAAACTATTACAATTGTTTTAATTTTTTTATTTTATGCTATTTATCAACTATTCTGTACAAATTTAAGTTATCTAATCCTATTCTACAATAATAAACTTAACTTTTACTTTTTATTATTATAATTATTTAATAAATTATAACATTTGGCCCCTACATTTAATCTAGTTTCACGTCCTTCTATCAGTGATTGTTAAAAAGAAATAATAACAAGAAATGTCACGTATCCATTATATACCTAGGATAAGTGACATTTGATAAAAAGGGTAAAATAAAATTAAATTAAAAATATAGGAGTAAAACGAAGTTTGAAGACTTATTATTATTATAATAATAATAATATAAGAATGTCAAACGAAGTTTGAAGACTTAGGCTTGGTTTGATAAGAAAAAAAAGTTAATTTTTTTTGTAATTGGCTACTAATTAACTTTTTTTTGTGTTTGGAAAAAGAAAAAAAGTTAACTTTTTGTTAATTTGATAATTTTACGCTTTATAGTTTAAAAAAAATTTAAAATGTAAGAGGGTAAATTTAGTAGTTTTAAAAAAAGATAAAAAAAACTGAGTAGTTAGTAGTTGAGTAACTGGGCTCTTGTCAAACGAAGCCTTAAACTTTGTTTAAATTTATTACTCATCAAAACTCAATTTAGTTTAAAAGATTTTAATTAACGTTTGAGTCAAAATACTGTTTAAAACTTTTTTGAATTTTTTTTAATCTGACTCTTCTATTAAAAAAAAAGAAAAAAAGAAAAGAAAAAAAAAATTAAGAAGGGTCAAAACTTATCAAATAGTTTGCATTTTAATTTTTTTCCTGAATAATAAATAAAAATTTTCCGGAACTTATTTATAAACATTTAGATAAAACTTGTTCTTGATCATTTAAACAAGACAACTCATGAGTTATAGAAAAAAACTTATTCATGAATATTTAAAAGAGCATGTTCAAGAGCAATAAATAAATTTGTTTAAATACATTTAAACAAATTTATATTTAAAATTTACCGAGTCTAACTTATTCTCTTGGATTATTTACTTATCGAATTTAAAAAATACTTTTATACGTGTTCGTATAATTTATTAAACATAGAGAAACTCTTTAACGATTAACTTTAATCGAATACTCGTTTCAATACTCAATCCGTTTGCAGTCCTACCCATCTGTATTTACTAGTCTCTCCATATTTATTAGTCTAGCCATTTTATTTTGTATAAAAAAAAATAATAATAATAACTGCAACAAGCCAGTCATATTTAGGGGGTGTTTAGTATCACTTAAAACGCTAAAAAATTATGAAAAATTCTAAAAAAAACTTTAATATTTTTTACTATTTTTTACACATTTACACCTATTATAATTCTAGAAAAAATTATATAACTCGACTTTGATTAATAAAATAGCTATATTTTTTTTTAATGTGACCAACATCATCCAATCTACCAAACAAGTTTCATTATTAATATTTTTTGAAGAGATTTCAAAACCGTTTCGATGAATTTCAAAACTCTTCCAATAGATTTCTCTGCAAAAATAAAAAAGTTTTACTATTCATCTTTAAAAAACGTAGTTTCATATCAAATACTTAAAAATCATTCAAACCATAATTTTTATTATTTTTTCGTTATTTTTTATTACACCAAACACTCCATTAACGTCTTTTCTCTTCATCTCTCTCTCTCTCTCTTCAGTGACGCGAAATCCTCAACCGAAACCCAACCTCAAACGAGATGTTACATATTGAACACAACAAGATATGCGGCAACCAAAAGAATAAAATGCAAGTGATACCACCAAGGATAAAGGAATTGGTCATTACCAATTCTATAGTTTAGTCAACTAACGATTTTTTTCTCATGATCACGTCTTTAACATTAGATGATTGGGTTGTATAGTTTAATATCTGTAACAAAGTGGGAGTTCAAAACCCATTCTATACGCTTTTTATATATGTGTGTATGTATACATGAGCGCAACTACGCAACTCTAGAACTGAACTACGAGGCAAATTAAACTATTCAAGTTCAAAGTCGGTCTGCCAATAAATTAAACCAAATTCAAATACAATTTGAAACTCATTTATCTTTTCAGTTAGGCTAGTAAATAAATAAAAATAAAAAGAACTCACCCTAACTTGTCCCATTGCAGTCTCGCTTGAAATCGACCCGAAAACCTAAAGTGACATTTGGTTTATATTTTATGTTTTTATTTTTTATTTTATATGTTTTATACTTTGAAAATCTCAAAAAAAAAATAAAAATAAAAAAATACAATTAATTTGACATTCAGTTTTTCGTATTTTAAAATTTTTCTTGTTTTAGGTTGAAAACGTTCAAAATGATTTTTTTTTGTCATTTTACATTTTATATGAAAACTTATCTTCTATTTTCTAAAACAGATTTTGAAACACAAGTGACTAACTGTGTTTTGAATTATTTTTTTTTTATTTTTAAAAATACAAAATAAAAAATGAGTTCAGAACAATTATACCAAATATTATCTTAACAATTCACGCTTCAATATACTTTTTGAGACTTGAGATAAGATACTCAAAATTTTAAACAACCTTCAGCCACTTACTACTGGGCCCGTCCCTTTACGATGGGTGTAATGTATGCACGTTATCATTTTGAATGGGGATGATTTAGGTCACCTGCAAACCCATGAAGATTCCGTCCAAATGTTTACACCACTACGTCCAACTCTGTATTTTGACCTTTATTTCACTCTGTCACAAATTCTTAGTTTACCACGTCCAGATCATTCCTAGATTTTCCAGGACGGACGCTCTACGCAAACTTATAAATGAAACAGCAATGCAAACATCACAATCACCAATTCTCTCTCAAACAATATTAATATAATATAATATAATTAAAAATTCACTGCCACTTCTACTTTTTTAATCTTTAGTGTTTGGTATGATAGAAAGTAAAAATGAAAAAAGTTAAGTTCGTAATTCGTGCAGTGATATAAACATTTAAAAATTTTTCAACAAAATTCATTGTGCCAAACACCGTTTTAACATCTTTCACCTCTCTTCTCTTTTCCTTTCTCCTTTCCTAGAAGGAGAAGAAACTAAAAATCTTCAATCTCAGCTCACCAATGCCGAGTCCATCAATCCCAATTTCCCCATCCTTCCTCGGAATATCCAAAACCCACCACTCCCCTCAGTCTTACATCCCTCCTTCCAACCATTCTCCATGTTCAGCCGACTCGAAAAGATCATCTAAATGGACTATGGAAGTTGAAAATCGCAGAACAAGGAAGAACACTTCATCTTCAAAGCACTTGCTAACCCAGGAGGGCCCCGAAGACTTAAGCAGAAGAAATGAAATCCTCCATGTCAGTAAGAAAATCAGTCCTGCCATGTACAGTCCTTATTACAAAGGCCTAATTGACTGTTCGCTCATTATAGGTCGAGAAAGGCAATCGTCCTCGACTACTCCCGGAAGAGAGAGCAGTGGAAGTTCAATCAGTTCGGGCTCTAAATCGTCGAATTTCATTGTTAATAAGGTCCAAGAATGGGCTTCTTGGCTCACTATCAGGGTAGAAGATAAATCCATGGGGATGCTACAAAGCATGAGCTCCTCCACTAGGAGTCCAAGTTCTCAGCACGCTCGTGCTTCTTCTTCATCAGCTTCCTCGATGACAAAGACCTTAGCATTCTCAGGTGAGGGGGTTGGTTTGACAATAACCAACATGGACTCTCTATCCACTACACGGAAACCTTTGAGGGAGAGCGAGTTACATCCGCCAGTGCCACGTCTGTCATTGCTGGCTCTAGTGTCAGCACCACCACCACCACCGGCGGCAGATCCATCACAACCACTAGTATCACCACCTCCACTTGTGGAGTCATCACGGCCACTATTATTATCACCTCAACCATTACCTCCATCATCACCTCCTCTAGCACAAATATCACCAGAATTATCCCGACCACCACCATCGCCGATACCACCTCCATCACACCAACGGTTGCTATCACTACCAGGGTCACCTGCACAAACAACACTCCACAGATGGGTACAACATCAAGAAGTACAAACATCACCCCAGTGGTTGCTACCATCACCTGCACAAACACCCCCCCAATCACCAGCAGAAACATTGCCCGCCAAGAGAGTCATATTGGATAAGATGGAAGCAATCAACGCGAAGAATGAAAGAGTGTTCACTTGGGCAGACAAGTACCGACCCCAGACTCTGAAAGATTTTATCTGCAATCGGAGTAAAGCACTCGAGATTCGAGCTTTGGTGAGATGACTTGTTATTTATCATTCTTGCTAATTGATTTGGTCTATTTTACTTGGATAAATGAATAGGATAGAAAATTCTTAGAACGGTACAGGGATGTCCGATACACGTTAAAGGAAGTTATCATGAACGATCTTGCAGGTAACGGCAAAAGATTGTCAACGCTGCATTATTGAAGGACCTCCAGGAGTGGGAAAGAGAACCATGATTTGGGCTCTCCTTCGTGAAGCTTTTGGAGCAGAGAGAGTAAAGGTACAATATTTAAATCTCATGTCTTGCCTTTAATTAGAACTAATTTGAAGACTTTGCATAAGGGGTTTCAGTCAAGTTAATTAAGATTTCATTCCAAGTCAGGCCCAAGCGGGGCTGCCCTCCAAGTATACAAAATCGATAATGGTAAACTCCCTATACAAGGACATCTCTATCTTTGAAAACTCGGCTATTCCTTTCCTTCCAAATAAGCCATAAAACAAAAAGGAGCCATCCTCCAACTCTTCTTCTTTGAAACACTTGGCTTAAAATCCCAACAGGAACTGAGCATACACTTCACATCCCTTGGGACAACCCATTGAACTTCAAAACTGTTTAAAAGCGTGATCCACAAGCCTCTGGACCAAGAAAAATGAATAAGTAATTTATAGTCTCCCTCTGTTCATACTGTGACCAAACTTAACGTTCAAAAGCTACAATAAGTTCAAAGAAGTGATGAATTTTCTGAAAGTAGATCAGAGGAGTGTTACAATTTGGGACTATTTTTTTTTTTTTTTTAAATAACTGACGCAGAGCCTGATCCCTTTTTGCTCCACAGGCAAGGGAGGAACGTAAGCAATTTATCTTGAAAGTAAGTGCTCAATAGTTCTTCCTTGAGATTATAGGACTAATTATTTCTCCTATCAATCGAATATTTCAAATTCCTATCCCATCGAACATAAATATTTCCCTATTTATTTCCAAACAATCAATGCTAGCAAACATTTATCACAGGGGGAAGACGTAGGGAGTATCGAGGCTACTTTAAAGACATCCATGCAACACGTGGAAATCAATCTCTCTGAAGTAAGAGGTTATGAGAAGCATGTCATTGCTGAGCTTATCCAGCAGCAAACAACCCAGCAAGACAATCATAACATGTGTAGAGGTATCCCTGTTTAAGTTTGTCGAGCTCTAAAGCAAGAAATATAGCCAGAAACTGCTAACTAACTAGACTCTGCTTCGCTTGTGTAACAAATTTTTCTCCAGTTATCATTCTAAATGAAGCAGACAAGCTTTCTACAGATGCCTCATTATATATAAAGTGGCTACTAGAACGATACAGGGGGCCTAATAAGGTGCTCTTCAGCGGCACAGATGTCTCTAAGCTTGAACCAATCAAGTCTATTTGCAAAGTCTTTCCACTACATCCCCCATCAAATGAGGAAGTGATAACCTCATCCTGTGATTCAACTACCAAGCCACTTTGTAATCTATCTTCCATACCTCTTTAAATGATTAATGCTTATCCTTTCTCATTCTACAGATTGTAGAAGTTCTGAAATTCATAGCAAAACAAGAAGGGATAGAATTGCCTCACAAATTGGCCGAAACCATTGCTAACAACTCCAAGAATAACCTACGACAAGCCATTCGTTCACTCGAGGCCACTTGGCAATCTAAGTAATGAGAACTACCTTAGCTCAGCTATATGTATATCAATATTTTCTCATACGCACTTCCCCTTTTCATGTTTTGTATGCTGTTGTAGTTCTCCACTGAAGGAAGAGCAAGAGGTCATGACTGGATGGGAAGAAGATATTGCTAACATTGGAAAGGACATTATAGAAGAGCAGAGCCCAAAACAGTAATCATTTCCTCTATACAACTTCAGTAATAGTACATGATCGGTGTCAAAGTCTTTTGAAATGTCATTGCTCTAATACTCTGTTTCTCTACAATGCCACACTCTATCCAACATATAAACCATTATGCAACTTGTTTGCCTCTGCAGACTCTATTTCATACGTGGGAAACTTCAAAATCTTATCGAGCATAACGTGTGTCCCGAGTTCATCTTCAAAGTAAAAGATTCATCACCCTGTTATCTAGCTCTAATGATTAAAACAATTCACTCATTAGCCTTGCTCCTAAACAGGAATTGGTGAAAGAACTGAAGCAGCATCTAGCTGAGCAATTCCACAAGCAAATTGACAGAATGCACAACAAAAGCAATGTACGAACCATTACATACCAACTAGCTAGACCATTTCCATTCTAAATGTCCATTTTCTTTTTAGCATGATAGTTCTCAATTTTTCTGCACCTAGAACTTAGCATGGAGTCGGAAGGAGGACACAGTTAAACCATATAATGAATCTGCGAAAAAGAATCTCCACCATTTTCTCAGGATTGAAGGTAAAACAACCATTACTAATGATGAACATGTTTTCATTTTAATGTATAATAACCTCATGCAGGATGAGATAAACAAAGGCTGATGATTCAGATTCAGATTATAACGACGACCATGGTGCTACCTTTATAATAATATAGATAAAAAAATAAATGAAACTCATCTCTTGCAAACTCCATAGTCTAGGTAATGACCCACACTGTTGGGCATTTATGCTGAATGACATTATACAACTAACAAAATCCCATCTCATGCAAATTTTGGACTCACGTTACTTATCACGTTGGCTAAGTTTCAAGACTCGGGTTACTATGAAGGACCTCCTCATGCAAACTTCACACGGGATGCAACCAAGGCCACTAAACAAACAAAAATGGCCTCATGCAAAGATTCAAGAGTGTGCTGTAACATAATAACCATCAGAAGTTGTGTTAATTCTTACATCAAAAGTTTATACAGGATCTTATATATTCTTGATCACATTATGACTACTGATGTGTTGTTACCAGGATAGGGCATTATGCAAGCAAATAAAATCGTCTGTGTAAACTTCCAATGTGAGATCCAGTCCAATCATTACAAACATGACGTACTTCTTATTGTATATTAGCTTAAGAAATATCCATGATGAGCAGTCTATTTGATTGATATTTGACATAAAGGAAGTTTGATTATTCACAAATAATTTTCTGTAGTACTAATACTGTAGTGTAACTCATTGGCCATTTGCCTAAATTAAACAAGTTTCTTCTTATACCCTTTTGCAGAATTTATAGCAAAGTTCATGAGCTGGTACAAGATTAATGAGGTGAATAAGAAAGAAGAGTGAGCCAATTATATATTGGAGTTGTTGATTCTTTGGCTTGGCCCAAACATTTTCTACGACGCATCCAAATGTTGATTTCGTTGTTGGAGAATTTTATTGGTTTCTCTGGCAAGTGAGAGCAAAAGTGATGACTTGAATAATTACAGGCTAATTAGCTTTAGCCATAAACGTATGTTTCTCATTTTCGTCTTTGTGTAAAAAGTCATATCCTCTCTGGAAATGTTATGGGACTTGTAACAGTTGCTCAATTTAAAATAAATAAAACTGCACTTACATTATTGTAATATATAGAAAATCCTAAGATTCATAACCTCAGCAAATATTAGCAAACCTATTGCTGAGCGCATCCCCTTGGATGCCTGTTGGTTGAAGACCTCCCATTTGAATAAATTGTTTGGTTCCCCCAAGGTAGCATGTTGGCTTTCCTTTGTGTTCGCTTATTTAAGTGAAAGACTGAACATTGATTATGCATTGTCATCTTTGCATATTGAGTGCAGATTTCTCACTAAATTAGGTACGTCCACTACTCTCTTTCTCTTGGTGTTATTTTGTGTGTGTTGTGCCCACTAAAGACCCTCATGAGTTCCCTTAACCCATAGCAATCTTTTAGCCTACCGTTGTTTCCTTTCACAACTCTTTTCTTTATTTATTTTTATTAAGAATAAAAACAATTCTTCGTCCTCAATTTTAATTGTGAGTCAAACTGAACAATGGAACCTTAGTGCCTAGATTGAATTTTGCCAATCCCAATGAAAAATAAAATAAAACTGAGCTCAAATTATTTGATTATTTACTTGCACTGGTGGATCATTGATCTCAACTAAATTTAATAAAATTAATACTTGACACGAGACCTTCCAAAGAGCAAAACCTTTTTCGAATGAGCCATGTAGTGCCAAAAGCATGAGATAAATCTTCCAAAAAATAAATCTTTTTCGAATAAGCCAATTCATTTGAGACACTGTAGATCTACTCTTTTTCCTATTCAAAGATCAGCCTTTGTCTTTATATTTTCACATTGAGAATTATATGCAAATGAAGAGATGTCAAAGGGACTTCTTAGTTCCAAACAAATCATTCTACATCTATTTATAATGGCTGGTTTATGGATAATACGCAAGAAAAACACTTTGAGGCTGTCTTGTCACCTCTAGTACAGCTTACGATAGCATGGAACCCTACCCAATTAGATGCATTGTATATGTTTGCTTATTTAAGTGAAAGATGAATGTTGTATACTCATTATCATGGCTAAATATCGAATATGGCCAGCTGGTGGAACTTGTTTTCTCCCTCCCTTCTCTTCTTCTTCCTTTCTAGCTTTCTCTCTTCCTCTTTACTTATCTTCTCGATTGATCTCGCATCATGTGTTTTTCTTAAGGGTCCGGTTTCCATGTGTATTATGGTTTAGTCCAACTTGATAAACTAGACATGGTAACCCTTAAGTTTAGCCACTGAAAATTGCTTAAGAATCAACAGTGGTTCTGATAGATTGTTAAAAATAGGGATACCCGGGAATGAAGGGCTAAAGACAAAAAGCAGAGTCTAGTAGCGCTAAAAATGTTGGAATAGAAGGACCCAGAAAAAGAAACTCAAATTACTTGAGAAAAGAAAAATGTCCCCCACACATAATAAGAAATCAGTCACACTAAGATAGAGCCTACACTAATTTTTTGTTCAACAATGAAAAGGTGTATCTTTTTTTTTTTTTTTTTTTTTGGGGGCCCCGGGGGGGGGGGGGGGGGGGG
>JAVXUM010000011.1:1315813-1331737 GCA_035590655.1 Pouteria glomerata | reverse complement strand
TATAAATGGGAGTTTCAATTCCTTGAAAAGACCTTCTATTCCATTCCCCCCAAATTAACCGAGAAAAGCAAAAAGGAATCAACATCCAAGTTTTCTTCCTTCTCTTCTTGACCTTAGCTCCACACCACGAGTCAAAAACATGTTTTGCTTTTTTAGGGAACAATGAAAGGATTCCAAACTAGGATAAAACTAGCTCCCACAACTCCCTAGACCAAGTGCAATGAAAAACGAGATGACCAATAGATTCTCTATCACAGTTACATAAACAATACCGATTGAACAATTTGCCTCCTAATAAGATTTTTAATTGTAGGAGTATGGCATTGAATCAAATACCATACGAAAGAAATAAACTTCACAGGATCCCCGAGGTTCCAAATGGACACCCAAGGGAAATCCACCACCCTACTTCCCATTAAAGCTTATAAACGATATTACCTCAAAAGAAATTGACTTGGAGATACCGACCCCAAAAAAAAAAAAAAAAAAAAAAACCAACTTGGAGATTTCGCATCTAAGATTGTCCTCTCCCTCTCCGCCTACTATGAATACAACAAATGCAAAAGATTGACACAACTTTCCAACCCCCAAGCTTGAATATTCGTACGGAAAGGTAGAGTCCATGTTGCAAATCCTCCTTCCAAAGACAAAACATAAATGTTTGGGAAGACATCCTTCAAGCTGCTACTTCCCACCCACCCAAGGGTCACTTCAAAACTTTACCCTGTTGCCTTGCCCACCTTTAACAAACAAATGTTCACAATCTCCTTCCAAAAAGCCTGATTCCTTTCCATAACCTCATGCCGTAGGTTCCGACTACTGCTTTAGCTATCCATCCACCCCAGTTATTGCCAATTTTGGTTGACACCACCCTCCTCCACAACCTGTCACCCTCGCATGAATATCTCCAAAGCCATTTGGCTAAAAGTACCTCATTAGAAGTTCTAAGCCCAAAAATGCTAATATCACCCTCTTTAATAGGCCAACAGATCATGCCCCAATCCACTACGTGACACTTAAAATCATTCTCAGTGCCACCCCATAAAAAGTCTCTTTGCATCTTCTCAAGTTTATTTTCAACCACTGATGGATTCTGAAACAAAGACATAAAGTAAGTTTGCATGCTAGACAGAGTACTTCTGGATAGAGTAACCCCTACTCCCTTTGAAAGATAAAATTTTTCCCATCTTGTAAGGCTTCTTTGAAATTTTTCAATGACACAATGCCATACTGACCATGCCTTATGACTGGATCCAAGCAGAAGTCCCAAACATGATGAGGGAAGGGTTCCTTGTTTACAAAAGGTTTGGTCTGGGACTTAAAACTTGTGCTGCAGCTATTGTCTCACTTGGTAGCCCATGCTTTTCGCCCTTGCACTAAGTAGTTGCTTGAGAAGATACCAACCTAAACTCTGCAATAGTTGCACAAAAAGGTTTGCCTAGGAACTTAAAACCTGTTTCATTGTGTGTCATCTAAAAATTCCAAAGAAGCCTTACAGGATGGAAGAAATTTTATCTATCAAAGGGAGCAGGAGTTACTCTCAACCAAAAATACTCTGTCTAGCATGCCTTATGAGTGGATCCAAGCAGAAGTCCCAAATATAACAAAGGAAGGGTTCCCTGTTTACAAAAGGTTTGGTCTGGGACTTAAAACTTGCATTGTGGTTGTTGCCTCACTTGGCAGCCCATGCTTTTCATCATACCAAGCAGTTGCTTGAGAAGATAAATCATTTTCATATATATATATATATATAAAACTAAGAAGTAAACACATATAAATATGCTTATTAGGTGGATATGTAGCCTTTTGGGGGGCAAGGGAAAACATATATGATATATATATATTATAAATATATATAGATACATCCCCAATGTAAAGATAAAAACATCAATTAAATAAACATTCTAACTACCCAAAAAAAATTAAAAACAGAAGGAAATAAAATTTCTAGCTTCCAAGTGAGGACTAGAAGATAATTAACTTGAATGATGGGATAAACGCACAGGAGAGGTAGGTAATACAAAAAATTATTTCCCCAGCTGTAATTTAGCAACAATTTTGACATGTTGGATTACTTAAACAAGTTTAGGTGGTGCATTACTCCATGCATATAGTCATTCCACTTTCAAGATGCAGTCTTTCTTCTGCTTCTGGTATACACTTAACTAGTTTCCCTTGCTAGAGAAGCTCAATGTGTTACCAAGGTTATCCTTGGTTATCAAAAAAACAGGTGCTCGATGCACAAGAGAGAAAGAACACCGTCAGTTGTTTGAGGGTTAAGAATAGACTACGGGATTCAGCTAGTTAGTCCTAAGAGTGAGGGGAAAAAAAATTACATACAAAGAGAGAGACACCATAAACACCATCAGTTTTCTTAAGGGAAAGAACAGATGAGCATTCAACTTGTTAGCAATAAAAGTTAAACAAAAAAAAAAAACAAATGTTTATTGAAAACATTTATACAAAATCATCGCAGTTTATTGAAAACATATATACAAATTCATTGCAACGTATTAAAAAACTATACAATGTAAAGACCTTACCTCAGTTTCCATTTTGAAAGAAACTAAGTGTGTTATTACTACAGTAGCTGCTTCTTGGTCAAATCCAACAATTAAGTCCTATCGCATATAAAAGCAAATACATAAAATCTATTGGTAACTTCAGTTGTGAATAGTATCTAAAGAAACAAAGTTAAAAGCCTACTGGCGAAAATTAATAGTTTTTAATAGAACAAATACAAGAACGTAAAAACATAGAAAGAACAAAATTGGAGCAATTAACTTTAAAATATAAATCAATCTCGTTCATAGGTTAGATAATAATCATAAAGATCAAGAAGGAAGCCGCCAAGGAATCACGACATTAACAAGTGAACATCTATTCACAATCTCTGTCAAGTAACAAGATTAATAAACCTAGAGATTGAAGGAAAACAATACCATATCAAATCTAAACAGCACAACTAAGACCATTTTTCTTTCACGGGTAAAAACAGTAAACAATATGTACTTTAATTAAATTAAAACAAATTTGCAAATAGCCGTGCTATATAATAGGCATGGACTGCATGATTTCAATGCACACAATAAATAGTTTAGGTAGCGAACTCATCCAATAAATAAGGTCAGCATTTTATCACATCAGGAAAACAAACATAGAGCTTCCTATAAGCTCAAAAACAATAATAATATGAAAATAAATTACATATCTTGCCTGTATGCTCCCAGGTCCAGCAACCCATCTTCTGGAAAGGGTAGTAGCACGAAGTCTCATCTGCCCACTATTATGCTGATAACTGAAGCAAAATCTGTAATAAGTCAGACTCCCATATTGTTTAGCAAGAGGCTGATGACTAATTGATCAAGAAATGACATGTTCGATTTTCATACTAAGTTAAAAATTGAAAGTAGAATTGACTGTTGGTTGATTGACCAATGGCTTCAGGGTTGTCCTTTTTTGCAATTTCAAATACTAGGCATAAGGATGTAGCTTTGTCAAGACCACACATCTTCCATGCAGTGGTATTTCCCTGACCAACAACAGTTTCAGAGCACATAGGACCTTTCTGACAAGCCACAAAACCCACAATGATTAGCAACAATGTCAAATGAAGCAAACAAAAGAGATGTGTTCTTCTCGAGCAAGGATTATACCTTTTCAAGAGATGCACAAGGACCGATAACACCCTGTACTCTGATATCCTTTGAGCAGTTGACCTCAAATATACCACTGCATGAAGTTTTATGAAACGCGGATGAAGTTGTAAGGAATGTGATGACAACCAAGTTCAGTTAGAAGCCTAGAACATATGGAAGCAAATTGGCAGAACAATTCAAGCGGAAAAAGCATTGCATAAAAAGTGAGTTAAAAACCTAGTACAGGAAAATATTACTGTCTAGACTGTGTTACACCAAAACATAGAAACCAGTGGGGCTAGCTCAAGTGGAAAAGGCACCCTCATCCAAACCAAAGGCCATGGGTTCATTCCAACCCCCTTGTCCTAATAAATAACATTTATTTATAAAACAATATCAAAACTATGGAGAAAGAAAGAGAGGAATAGAAACAATCATACCAGCACAATATGACACATTTTTATGTAGATTGCAATGCTTGTGATCTTGACGGATGTCTTATGGTCAAAGTTTACATTTCCAAAGAAGTATCAGAAGCAATTCAGAATATTCATAAACCAACATTTTACACATGCTCACTTCTCCTTTGCAACAAGGCTATGTCTGGTATGTGAGAGTTGAATGTACAAAAATGAAAGAAAGGTTGGAAATTAACCACCATTCCCATTCTCCTATTTCGTTGTTAAAACTAAATTAGGTCATAATGGAATGACTATTTTCATTTTAATAATAATTTATATTGAATTAAAATGAAATTGAATAAAAAAATACTAGAAAGGTGGTAGAGGGGACATGGGTGGGTGGTCAACGTGGCAATGTTGCGGTTATTGGTGTTGGTGGTGGACATAGAGCCGGAGATTGTGACAGCCAAAGCACGAGTGATGGTTACGAAAGCAGTGGTAGGTGATAGAGGTCTGCGGAAACAGAGATAAACAGCAGCAGCATTGGTGGCAGCATGTAGTAGAAGTGTCAGTGGATAATGGTCATAGTCAAGGGCTGTGATGCGGATATGGTAGGAGCATTGGTGGAGGGCAGTGCAGGTGCAGACAGGGGTGGAGATAGAACAGTGTTGTGATGGAATAGTAGCGGATGATGGTGGAGTTGGCGGACGGTTGTGGTGGCAACAATGGTGGATGGTGGTCGAAATGGCAAAAGGTGACAATGGTCACAGTGATGGATGTTCTCCTAACTAGTTTTTCCTCGTAAAACCAGGATATTCTTAAACAAGTTAATAATGATTTTCAGCTGGTAAGCCAAGATGTTCTCATAACAATATTATTAATTATTTGCAGCTGGTTTTTAAACTAATCTTCTAGGTTAAAAGGAAAACATTCCAAGTAAAATATGCTAGAATTGCTTCAGATAGAAAATATATATGTTAAAGACAAAGAAGCAACCATGTTCACAACATTACTCATTAGCCAAAAGAAAAATCACAATATTACTCATTAGCCAAAAGAAAAAGAAAACTTAGAACATCCTTTTACAATACCTTACTATAATGTTAATTGATTTTCAAAATAGGCTACTGATAGAGAGAGTTGGTGGCAACACAACCTATTTTTGAGAAGTCAGATAACAATTACTAAGTTATTTAACAAGCCATAATTGAAATACAAACAAGAGGATAACCAGAACTTACTTTGATGATAGACCAAGATCATAGTCACCAGGCTGGAAAACATGTTTAAGAGAATCTTTGAAAACTGAGTGCCCAAAACTTTCTGCGAGAATAACAAGCCCTCCGGTTCTTTCTACTGCTAATTTAAGTTCAGCAACCCCAACCTAGCAAGTAGCAGAAAATCAAGAAAAAGAAACACTACTACCTTAGTCCCATAAGAGTAACACTATATGATAAAGGCATTCACATAACAGTCAACTGTGCACAAACAGAGATACAGACAAATAACAAGCTAGTCCAATATGGGACCAAACCAAGCACATGGCATTATTAAGCAAACAGTTAGAAATCGGAATAGAATAATTGAGATAATTAATTTTGCCCTCCCTCTCTATCATTGTATTCATAATGCTAAAATATAACCAAAAAATGAAATTACAATCTCAGTAAATTAAGCTCAATCAATATATTCTAGAATCAATAAATCAAGCTCAATCAATATATTCTAGAATATTTTGACTCTCTCCTTCAAGCTGGAGCATAGAGATCAAACATACCTAACTTGATGGAAAATTGCTGAAACAGGGAGTAAGCAAAAGGCTTAATGAGTACGTCACCCAACCGAGAATATGTGCGTACAAATGGACTAGTAAGATCCTTCTTAAATAGGGGATCCCCTAAAAAATAACAATCCACCTCTACATGCTTTGTTTGTTCGCAAAACACTAGATTATCATCAATAAAGATAGCAACTTGATTATCACAAAACATCAACACTAGGGTTGAAATATTAATGCCAAAATCACAAAGAAGGAACAAACCCAAAGCATCTCGAAAGGAGTATGAGTAATGGCGTGATATTCAACTTCAACACTAGAACGAACCACAACAGTTAGTTTCTTACTACGCCAAATCATAAAATAACTACAAACAAAGGTACAATACTCGAAAGTAGATCTCTTGTCAGAAAGATTACCAGCTCAATCTACATCACTATATCCTACTACATCCAATATGGTGGAAGGTTGATAGAATAACTCTCTGCCTAGAAAACTCTTCAAATACCTCAAACATAGCATCA
The DNA here is from genome assembly GCA_035590655.1 of Pouteria glomerata. Classification (NCBI taxonomy): domain Eukaryota; kingdom Viridiplantae; phylum Streptophyta; class Magnoliopsida; order Ericales; family Sapotaceae; genus Pouteria; species Pouteria glomerata. The sequence goes on along the minus strand of JAVXUM010000011.1, from coordinate 1,325,397 downwards.
AAATATGGCTGATGAGGAGCATGCATAAATTGACTAACTAACCAATAAAATATGTAACATCAGGTCGTGTTACACTGAGAGAAATCAACTTTTCACAAGATGACAATATCAACCAACATCGAGAAAGGGATCACCACTCTCAAAATCAAGCCTAACACAAGATCCATAGGGGTATCAACAGGTCAAGAACCCAAGAGTCCAGTTTCAAAGAGCAAATCCAAGAACAATTTTGGGTCTAGTGTGAGTCTAAACTAAACTGACATGTGCACACTCCTAGCCCCAACTTAATTAATTAGGTTTAGCATGTTGAACACACTACTACCTAAAAAGTAATAAGTTATACACTAATAGTATATGAATCAAAATAATAGTCATAACTATATTCATAAAATATGAACATAATAGAAATTAAAACATAATGTAAACTTATACCAATAGTATTTATAAATTATTTTTCAAAGATAGATATTGTGAGTACTGTTATAAAATAAAAGGGATATTTGAGACGTAATTATGGCAGGTACGATTTTGGGTGACCAAAAGCCTAACCACCTCATACTCATATCCTATTTTTATTATTTATCTCATATATGGTTCGGATTTTATTATTTAAATCCCAAACTCATCTTATTAAGGTCAAGAAGTGGGTAATTGGGTTCCCATGCAAACTTCCCATCCTACATCAACGTGTAAGACACCCTATGCTCGAGTGAAACATTAAGCTTGAAAGTACAAGAATGATAATTGTGTCGAAACACAGAACGTGGAGTTCAAGTGAATGCACTTAGGTATGCCACACTTGGATCCCAATTGTGCTTCAATATTTGAGTTAGCGATAGCATTATACTAAGTTGTGTTGACGGCATTGTCTGTCAATCAAACTATGCCAATTGTCTTCGTCCCCCCCCCCCCCCCAAAATTCTAAGCTTTAGACTAGGTTGATATTTTTTTTTTGGGGGGGGGGGGTAGCTTTACCCTAGTCGCGTGTGTAGCCGTCTAAACACTTTAGCTTAAGTATACATAACAATATCTCTCTCATAGCTATGTCAACCATGTTCATTTTTTTTATAATTTCAAGTTTTAGCCTAGCTGTACAGCCTCCATGTATGAAGGCTTCAACACTTTCTCCTTAAGCAGGATATTTTTGTTAAAGAAAACATAAATAATTGACATTCCAAAAGAAGTTTTATTTGACAATTTGTTTAGACTCTAAAGGCTCCGCCATCACGATTCTCCTTTCATCTATGAGGGTATTTTTTTTCTTCTCAAACATGAAGGGGTGGGATTGAATTGTTAATCCCGTTGGCCCTCTCATATCTTATGTCAATGTTTGTTTATTTATGGGATCAAGAATCCCTTTAAATAGTATATCCCTCAAATTGGGAGATATAAAATATCATGCCCACGTGCTAGGAAGCATGGACCCACTGTCAAGGGTACTATATCTGAGTTGGACTCACTATAAACATTGACAAGTGACAAGCTGAAGTTGGACATGTGCCAGACACGCCATTTGCTTTGTTGGATTTTTGTTATTATTTCATTTTGTTTGTACACATCACGAACTCTTTTTTTAACACACCAAGGCCTTTTTTAAATAGGCGAAAGTTTTTAGTGGAATGGACTTGTGATAATAATAAATGATAAAATAAAAACCAAAAACTACTCTTTTTGTTGTTTTATATTTGGATAATTTGATGGAATGCATTGACATTTTAGTTTATGAATTCATGGAACAAAATTTTGTTAAGATGATTTGTTGATTATCATTTTGGATAAAATATAAGTATTATATGATTTCTTTGTTTGACTTTTAAGCTATAGAATTATCATTTGGATCAAATGAAATCTTTATATGACTTCTTTGTTGACTATAAAGTTAAATGAATTTAAATTTTAGTTAGTGTGATATTTCATTATTTCTATTGTATTTGAATAAAATATATATTTTCTCCAAGTCTTTGTCATGTCGTGTCCTGCATTTTTTAAAATGGTCAAGCCGACAAATCTGTCTGGTGTTAGTATCCTGAGTTAGTGTCCATGCCTCTTAACCTATGTAATATTGTATATCCCCAATCTCGAAGTTAGTTTCCGATTATAACTAAAGGTCCAACATTATCTCTTATCAAATCACATCTCTTATCAATTTCCATATATTATATCCAATCACAAATACTTTTCAATGGTATTACTTATTCCCCGTCATCTTAAATCCCTCCCCAATCAAACATAACCTAAGGTTTTCTCTCATACATAAATGCATGTCTTCTGCATTCAATGTGTGCTTTTGTTTCATCACTGTGAACCTCATAAACTCTAAATAAAATTTGCAAATTTACAGGCAGATTCTGTATAAAATCACAAGACTATATACATAGTGAGAATTCCACACCACAAGAGCTTAGGATATAAAAATCAGATATCAGTCAACCAACCAAAGAAGCAAGACCACAGATATCAGGCAAGAGCGCAAGTACCCAGTTGCTGATCACATAATAACCTGGAGGGGACGACAAACAAAGAAATGTGGAAGTACCTGATCAAGTGCACAAGCAAAAAGATCAAGCACATGCCCTTGATGTACAAGCTGCTTTGCAAGTCCTTCATAGAACTTCACAGCTTTATGAAAATAAGGAGCAGAATCTTTATCCAGATCCTTATGAGAACGAATAGGTTCAGATAAATTTTTTGACACAATCTGCAAGTTCAAGATACAAAACAGACAAGTATAAGCACATAACAACCATTCTACGTGCCATGTACAATAATTCAACAGAACATACAGTATAGCTCCATCAGGATGCAATAATGTCATTATCCTAGGCCATGCTTTCTTTTCCTTCACAAAAGCCACACCTTCCATCCAACCACAATAAATGTTGTCCTTTTGGAGGATGCAAGAGGAACAAACCACAGAGACAGCAGAGGTGAGTTGATTGTTTAAGAGGATGAAGAATTGATCAGATCAAGTTAGTCACTGGAAAGCTAGGAATAGGACAAAAAAAACTCCATGTTTACAGTTTTCGTTGTGAAAGTTGAATGCACGACATTAGTGGAACACCGAATCCTTACAAATCCCCTTAGGAAATGTCAGTGAGTTGAAATCCAACCCAAGCATATTAAAGACATTGACAAATGCTTGCAATGTCAGTTTTCCGGTTGTTACAGAGATCATATTAAATATAGTTGACAACCTTGGCAACAAATCTTAAAAACATAACTTGAACAAGATTAAGAGTCAAATTTTGGGAGTCAACATTTCTTGTACATATCACCTATTTCTTATCTAGCTCCAAATCGCTAATACTTCAACTACCTATGATTAGGACAACGTCTTCAAAAGAATAAAATTTTGCCCAAACTTGTGATAGCTGAATGATAGATCATTTTAATATTTGATAAGGTCTTCAGCAGGCTTACAAACAAGGTTGGTGAAAATTAACAATCTTATTCATTCCAAGTATTAAAAAGGTCACAAGAGTAATACCAAGCTCGATAACAAGAAACGACACAATTAGGGAAATTCGTATGGAGCTCAATTTAGACCTCATCTCACAAGGGTTGAGAAACTAATAGTATTTTCTCTTTATTCCTTTTATTAAACCAAACCAAACCAAACCAAACTAAGCCTCTTCCCACTAGGTGGGGTCGGCTATTTATTCCTTTTATTAAAGTCTCATGCAAATGGAATCAACTATGCAGCTTTATGATAATGGAACCATCCAATAAATCAACGACACAAATGTCAATGCACTAATTGTGATATGATAGAGTTGTAATTCATTAGTTATTCTATATGCTCCCAAAAGTAACACAAACTTAGGGGAAAGCTCATCAGGCTTATCAGCGATTCAAAATGGAATTGGCTGGGATCCTAATTGCTTTTTCAGTAAACCATCCAAGGTTGTTTATTAGAGCTCAGACAATCGGCAGTCTAAGCTGTTTGGTAGGAAATACTACCACAGAGGATCCTCACAACACCTCTTTTGTTGTGAAGATGATGAAGTCCACATTTTTGACAGCTTTGTCATGAAATTTTTAAATAAGAACTCCTGCAATAAGACTTGTACAATCTACAAGTATCAACCTAATAATAAACTAATAGCATATGTGAGCAAATCCTTGTGTGATAACATATGTTTCATTGTGTGATTTACTGCAATTCTTGCATCCTTGGTATTAAAGACGAATGGTTGAGAAAAATGTCTAATAAGTAGATAAGTTTATTTCACCAAGAAGAAAATTGAAAATCAGAGAAAGACTTACAGCACCGGGTCCTTCTGTTGATGGCCCACCTATAAAAGCCATGATTCTAGCCCCAGAACCAGGAACACATGCTCCCAACAAATGTGCAGCCACACTCAATGCCATGCCCGTGCACCTCATTGCCCTTTGATCTGCGGGGACGGGCCAAGGATCTTTCTGAAGCTCCTCCAATATCTTAATAGTTACAAAGTACACAAGCAAACAAACTTAAGAAATGCCAATAAAAGAGAAACAAAAATAAACCACATCATGTATTGAAGTCTTAATTTCTCTGACTTATGCCACAATACAAAGCAAATTTCTTCATATCTCACAACCATAATCTTACCATTAATTTCAAGGCCAAGAAACAAAAGTAGTGCCAATTTACCATTTGCATATTTTTCCACAACATGAATTTCACCACAATACTTTTTGCATATTTACTTCATACCCCATCACGATAATCTTAAAATAGGCCCCAAGGCCAAAAACATATATAACACCAATTTAAGCAAAAAACTAACCCCAAAACCCAAATGAATACCACTTATATATCAATACTAGGGCATATGCACGCACACTAGCGCGTGATTTTTTTCTTCTTTCCTCTCTCTCATCTCTCTTCCCAATCACTTTTCCAGTTCTGTAAATTTTCATTTTTGTTTCCTCACGAATGGTTTCTTTTTTTTTTTTCTTTTCTTATCTTTTCTTACAAATGGGCATTGACAAGAGAAGTTAAGCACAGCTGGGAAGAAACTTAAAAGGGGCATTTATGATATTCAAAATTGTGACGTGGCTTCAAAACCAGCTTCAAACCCAGGAAACACCAAAAAGGGTTCTCCTATAAATACAGCAGCACAAATACACCAATATTAAACCAAAACTCAAAAGAAAAAAAAAATCACATAACATGGATGTATATACGTATGTATATATGAAGTGAATTTAGGGCATAAGCCATACCGAATTGAACACAAATTCGCACTCAGACGCAGGCAACAAGAACCGGGCAATGCTCTCATGCGACAGCCCATCCCTCACACCGGCAATCACACCGGTAGGAGGCCTTGGCTTATTCGCGAAAAAGTTCATCTGCTCCAAAATCTGGTCCTTGGTCACCTCCTTGGAACCCTTGAACACATAAACTTTGGGGATCTGACCAAAACCCAATTCATGAACGGAGACATACGTCCCAAAAGTAATCAACCCGACAAGCGAATTCTCCGGCACGAGTGCCACCGCCTGAGAAAGTGCCGATTTCAAAAAACCAATTTCCTCCTCGATCATACAAGTATCGATCACGAAGAAAAAGACGGGTGGGACGGCGGATTTCTCGGTGAGGGACTCGTACTCGATGGTGGTGTATTGGGGGAAGAGCTCGGCGGGTAGGTTGTCGTCGGATATGGAGTGGTAGTGGGGCGGGAAGTGGTTGCGCTGGAGGCAGAAGGGGCAGATCCAAATCTTGGCAGCGAAGTCGACGATGGAGAAGGGGTTGAGGACCGATCGGCAATTACGGCAGCGGAGGGGGGAGTAAGGGAGGACGGGCATGGAAGGGAAGGGTTTGAGCGGGGTGTAGACGACGGCGGTTGGGACCACGCAGTGGGCAGACTCTTGCTTTGTGCCTGGTAGGACGTTCCATGGCATGCGCACTGCGTCTTGGACCTCCAGGTCCAGAAACTCCGCCATGGTTGCTCTGGCTGTGCTTCTAGAGTGATTGAAGCTTTGGAGTTGGGATTGTCGAAGGATAAACAAGCGACCAAGGTGCGCAAGTTACAGTCAGGAGATCTTCATTTATGACATTTATGAAATGAGGGAAGAAAATAGGAGAGAATAAAACAATGACAATAGTTTTTTTTTTTATTCGAAAGTATAATAGAAAAATGGTAATGACTTTTTTTTTTCCCTTTGTGAGTTTATTAAATGGGTATTATTTTATTCTTATATTTTTAAAAAATTGAAAGATTATTATCACCACAACCTTCATTTAATCAAAACAAATTTAATTGAAACTCATAAATTTTATTTGGCTGAATTTAAAAATTTTATTAATTTATTTTTTTGTTCTCTTTATTTTCTTCTACTTTTTGAAAGGATAAAAATTTTAAAATTTTAATAGTCACCTTTCTTTATATTTCTTTTAATTTTTTTTTTTTGAAATTAAAATCATGAAAAGTGTTTGATTCTAAAAACCTTTTCTTTTTTTTACATTCTATTTTGTCATAATTTAAAGGTGTTGAACTGAAAATTGTTATGTAATATTCAAATTAGATGATTTATTAATTTTATTAAATAATATTCATTACTGTATTTATTAATTTAATCAAATTTATTTTAATTACATCCTGAACCTTAAGTTTACTTTTTTTTTTTTGTCTTTTTTTTTAAATAATTAAACTTACCTTTTTGTATTTTAAATTTCTTTTAAAATATAAAAGGTAAAATTGTTAAATTAATAAAAAATTAAAAAGTTAATTATTAAAAAGTTAACTTTTTTTTCAAATATAAAAAAAAAATTAATTATTTTGCTTCCCAAAAATTAAGTGTTAGACTCTTAGTTTGAGCACCACATGCCTGCACCTGCAGTGGAACCTATTTTGTCCAACAAGTTGTTAACTGATGAGAGAAATTCGTAATGAAGAAGTTTTTATTCCATTATAAATTCCTTTAACTCATTCACATGTACTCGTTTTTATAAAATATACATATTCAACATAATTTTGTCAACAAATAGAAAAGAAAACACCATTACTAAAAAAACAAATGAATTCAAGAAATAAAAAAATAATAATTTTTGCATGCAACCAAAGACATTCTTACAAAGGGTAACTTTAAATTGTCTTACTGAAAAGCTATAGCTAATATTATAAGCACATATAGTAAATAAAAAATAAATTAATGTATAGATAATATAATTAGTTGGGTTTTTAAATTTTAAATTATATATAATAATTAAGAAAAAAAATTAAATTTTAAAAAATTCAGTTCATATTTTATTTTTTTAACGTAAAAATTTATATGAATTAATAATGAGGTTTTTCTCATGAAGATCAAATTATTTTTTAAAATTTTAAAAAAAATCAAATCATAGTCTAAATTTTTTTTAATTAAAAATTTATGTATAAAAATGATATTTTCCGAAACTCGAGTGGCGATTACCCCTACCTATAGTAGCTTTCGACTTTGTCTGTGTATATCTCCGTTGGTAGACTTTTGTTATTTTAGAGAGTGTTTGGAGGGTAAAACTTTTAGTAAGTTTTTGTAATTTTTGGTTAAAAATTGTTAATAATAATTTTTGATGTATTTGGTGAATCAAAATAAAATTTTTGACAACTTTTCGTATTGTTACTGTAGCAGAGCAGAAAAATGGTAACTTTTGAATGTTTAGTAATATTTTTTACTGTAGCAGAGTAGAAAAGTGAAAAAAAATTGGGCTCGCTGTAATAATTATTTACTATAGCAGAGCAAAAAAGTAAAAAAAAATGTAGATTTGTCAAATACTTAAATTACTGTAGAAGTGTCAACTTTTGATATTTTTTTGGTATTTCTTGAGCCTCCAAACGGGCTCATTGTTACTCAACTTACAAAAAAAAACTAAAAGGAAGAGGTTGACATAAATAACAATTTCAACTTGATTATGTTGAGATTGAAAAAATTGAAGATCGTTTAATTAAAATTCAATGATCTAGTTGTTTTGTGTTTTTTAATCCTAAAAAAGTATTAATATATATGAATAGTCACACTTGAAATTCGTGAGCTGAGGTTAATACTAATGTGGGTGTCCAAGATCCCAAGAAAACCTCTTCACTCGATTCATCATCTCATTTATCATTATCACACAACCAACTCTACAAGAAATACGAGACATACATGAACAACAAATTAACCGATGGTCATGACGATTAATCCTTCCAAAACCGATCATCTCAAGAATTAGAAGGAAACACTAACTAATAATTAAATCACACATTGATTGATCCTCGTAATACAATTTGATCTTCATAGTTCTTCATTCTTGAAACAATTTTTCTATTTCTTCTAGAACTGTGATTGTGCCTCTCTTCAAACTTTAAACTCTTATCTTTCCGAACAATTGCCTCTAGAGCAAATCAATCACGCATTTTCGTGGTGGAATTGGATACCTAATTGTACCGTAACAATACATATAGCACATGTATTTTTGCCTAAACTTCTTCATCATGTCCGTTCATTGCTTCGGATCAATACTAATAGACGGAAGTGTTTGGTTTATCATAATTAACCAAAATTTTAATAATTTTTATCAATTTTTTTGTATTTTTTTTAAATTAAATTTCATCACATATTATTTTTATATCAAATTTTTATATTTTCATTGTATTTTTTTACCAACCAAACACTCCGAGAGTTGTTGTTTTGAATTGACAATGATCTTGATCTTCTCGAGAGCAACTGCTAGTGGCTAAGACCTCTTGAATTGGATTAACAGCACATCCATGGAGGACTAGGTCGGCGAATTCGGCTACAAATGGAGCATACTTGCAGTTCACTTTGCATTTGCCGCCGGAAATAGCCCAATCGGAAGCGTCCCATATGGTGGCGTAAATAGACATCGGCTTTGAAGGGTAAAGTCTCCCGCGATGGCACTGCTTCTTTCCATCTCACGAATTGGAATCTCATCTATATAAAATCTGCGCCCCCGCGCGCGCGCACACATAATATATAAATATATTGTTAAGGGACGTTATGCTACAGATTTGGAGTCCAAATTCATGGAGAGGCAAAGCCAAAATCAAGGGATTCGGATTGCGGTTGGATACGTAAAGGAGCCGTTTGAATTAATTAGTCATCAGACCATAAGGAAGACCAGCCGGAATACTTAGCAAAAAAAAAAAGACCAGCCGGAATCACCTATGAAATTACATGGTTGCCCTTATATTTAACTCTCTTTCACATTACAAACCAATAGCCTATTCAAGAGAGATTAATTAATAAACAGTATCATAACTTGTGTTGATTTAAGGAGGCCTAAAGAGGGGAGACTGATATTTTTTTTTTTTTGGGAGCTGACATCGTCCCTCAAGTCCAATATATTTGAATTCCAAAAAATCAAAAAAAAAAAAATAAAAAATACTTCAATATCTTTTAATTTTATTTAACCTTTCTAATCAAATTTCACCCCACCCTATTTTTACACAATTTTTTTTTTTTGGGGGGTGGGGGAGGGAGGGATGGTGTACACATGATAATTTCACAACCTAATATCCGTTTAGAAAGAATAATTTTTAATAATTTATAGTTACTTTTAACAACTTTTTACCAATTTTAATTTTTTCTTTTTTAACAAAAATTACACAAAT
>JAVXUM010000011.1:1268068-1279733 GCA_035590655.1 Pouteria glomerata | reverse complement strand
TAATATAATATAATATAATATAATAATTAATTTAATTTAATTGAATAATTAATTATTATTAAATTATTTTAAACAAATATGAAAATTAAATTATTATATTTATAATTTAATTAATCTAATCTATATACGAATATATTAAAATGGAATGGAGTAAGGAAAGAGTAACACGTGGTCGTTTTTTGCGATGCTTGTTTTGATTTGTATTTGCTATTAAAAATAATTAAATATGCTTTTATCGCAGTTGTCCTGCTGGGTTTGTTGGCTTGGGTTGTATTAGAGTGAAGTGAAGGTTGATCGATCGAAACGTGGTGGATTTGAAACCTGTGATAGCCCGCATTAATTTGGTTGTTTGAATTTTTCTAGAATTTTTCTTTTTACTAATATATATTAATACATTAAAATTTGTTTTATTTTCTTTTTTTTTTATGAATATTTTTAATTTATCTAACAATTATATTATAATTTGTTTTATTTTATACTTTTTCTCAACCATTGCTGTGAATATTTTGTTTAATTTGTCTAATAGATTAATTTTCAAAAAATGTTTGTCTTTTTTTTTTAAATTTTTTTTAGTAATTTATACTAATATATTTAAATTTGTTTTACTTTGTATTTTTTTCAATGATAATTATGGATATTTTTTTAATATTTTATATTTTGTACATATTTTTCATCATCTACCATTAAAATTAAATATATTATAAAAATTTATAACAGAATACGAATATTCTGCTAATATATACTAATACATTAGTATAAGAAAGATTTATATGAGAATTCACCATAAGCCAACAAGTGTATTTTTTTTTTACACTTTTGGTTCTTTTGTTTATATATTGATGTTATTTTTATATAAAAAAATTTTTATGATTATTAGCATTTTAATATGTGTTCTATTTTTTTTATAAGCATGTAATAATTATTTTACTATAGTTAGGTGTATTTGAAGAATTATTTTTTTTCTTTGATAGAAAAATGGGGAAGTGAAAAAGGTCTGAGATCGAAACCAGATAATGAGCAGGTCAAATATTGTTCTTACCACTTGACCTACTAGCCTCGCTCATATTTGAAAAACTGTTAGTAGTTTAACATGTCTGATAACTTTTTATCTTTACATTTTGTTTTTCATTTTAATTACGGACATGTATCACTTTTTTTTTTTTGTAAATTTATAATGAATTATTTTATTGTAAATAAAGTATTTAAAATTTTTAAAAATTTAAATATTATATTTTTGTTACATTAAATATTATTTTGTACAAACTATATAGGGGGCGTTTGGCAGCCATAAAAAGGTGTAACTTTTAGTAATTTTTGTGTTTTTTTATAAATTGTAATTTTTTATGTGTTTGGTGAATAAAAATACAATTTTGAGCAACTTTTTGTAACTTTAGGTGTTTAGTAAAATTATTATTGCAGCAGAGTAGAAAAGTAACAATTTTGTGTGTTTGGTAAAATTTTTTACTATAACATAATAGAAAAGTGAGAAAAAGTAGAGTTCATTGTCATATCAAATTACTGAATCAGAATAAAATAATGAAAAAAATTATAATTTTACCAAATACCTAATTACTATAGCAGTAATAATTTTTAATAATTTTTTATATTTTTTTTACTACAAACGTCCTCATTTTTATGTTTTTATATATATAAAATTAAATATGTTATAAAAACCCACAGTGATGTGCGGGTGTTGTGCTAGTTTATCAAAAAAAAAAAATAAATAAAAGAATGCACGACACGTGTTGACACTTATAAAAAAAAACATAAACACACACGCAAATAATAATAATAATAATAATAATAAAATAAAACCCGTTTAGGATATATTAACCTGGCTTTAACAAATAAGGACTGAAAAAATTTCGTATTTTTGTTTTCTTTGTGAGTGGACCTCTAGATTTTCCCTGACGGCGGCGGATAAAAACTCCCGGCGGCGCATGTTTCTCTCTGAGACGACCTGATCATCGGAGCTCTATTCAATTCTTCCTTATAAACTATCTTGTATGAATTGTATGTATCGATGATACGGATTGATCACTGAAAACTCCAAGGGACCCAAATGTCGCAGATCAACATCCCAGTGAGCGAAATCTATTGGTCTCTTGTCGCCAAGGCCGACAAAAAGTTTTCTAAGATCAGGGATTTGCCCTACTACGAACGCAACAGGTGTGTTGAAACCCCCCTCGATGTTCCCTTTATTTTTTCTGTTTGTTTCCGTGGAAAATGCAATCTGGGTATGAAGATAAATGGGTTTTTTATTATTCAATTGTAACGTGATAGTGTTAGCATTAGTGTGTTATTTACTGGGAATTTTTGCAAGACCGGGATGGCCAGTTCCCATTGTTTGGTTGCTGAGAAAATATATAAAAAGAAAAAAGTTTTGAGACCTATCAACTAAGCTGTATGCTTGCTTTGTACCCATATCAATGGAGATTGTTGTTTTCTTGGTGTCTTTGGATGAGGAGGATAAAATTGCTACATTTTAAGGTTTGATTTCTTACTCTTTGCTCTATATTTATTTACAAGAAAGATGCTTAACGGCTCCAATTGAAGTTGCTTGATTATTGTGTGTGATGTCGAAAGAAACAAGGGTCTAAGGTTTTAGGGTGGTTGTGTTTTGTAATTTTAAAATTTTTGCAATTGGGCTTTTGAGCATGATGCTGGAGTATGTATCTGTGGAATGGAATGGGACCAGGTATGATACATATTTCTACAAGGTGTTCAAGGTCTACACCCAACTGTGGAAGTTTCAGCAAGAGAATCGGCAGAAGCTTGTTGAAGCAGGGCTCAAGAGGTGGGAGATTGGAGATATTGCTTCCCGAATTGGACAGCTTTATTTTGGACAGTATATGAGGACAAGTGATGCCAGTTATTTGTCTGAGTCCTACATATTCTATGAAGCTGTATTGACCAGGGAATATTTCAAGGAGGGATTGTTTCAGGATCTCAGTCTTGCCAACAAACAACTGCGGTTTTTTGCGAGGTTTCTGATGGTGTGTTTGGTGTTGAACCGGCGGGATATGGTTTACCAGTTGGTTAATCAGCTCAAAATTCTGGTTGACGAGTGCAAGAGGACTTTCCAGGTTAAATCCAGTTGTTAGCCATTTTTTTATTTTTTTTATTTTATGTCGTGGTCGTGTTTCATGCTTTCTGGATATATGTTTTGAGGGTCTCATCAAGACATCCATGGTAATTGAATTGCTTCATTGTATTTTTATGTTCTATCCTTTTATACAAACCCCTGATTTACCAACATATATATATATATTTGATGCCAGAGGCATGCCTTCAGTGTGATTAATCCCTTAGAGCTTCTAATTTACCCATAACTTTGTGAAGGGAATTATCATCGAAAATGGAGTCATTATCATGAATAATTATTGAATATGGAAATGACATCACTTGTGGTGCATTTAAATACTTATGGAAGTTGAATTTCTTGGTGTAAATCCATCTGTATTATAAGTCCATTGCCAAAAGGTGGAAGCTGTCTTTATGCTGATTAATCATACCTTTGGTGTGATTAGTCCCCTAGAGCTCCTAATTTACCCATAAATTTTTGAAGGGAGTTATCATCGAAAATGGAGTCGTTATCATGAATGGTTATGAAATATGGAAATGACATCACTTGTGGTGCATTTAAAAACTTATGGAAGTTGAATCTCTTGGTGTAAATCCATCTGTATTATAAGTCCATTGCCAAAAGGTGGAAGCTGTCTTTATGCTGATTGTGAAGGATAACGTCTCAAAAAATTTCATGAAAGTGATGATATTTTGTTTTTTCCTAATGTACACGATCATGCTTCAAGCTTTGAGCAATGGCTTGTTGGTGAGGAATTTGTACCAAATACTGATATATGAGGCCCAGTTCCTTTTTTTTTTTTTTTTTTTTTTTTGTTTTGGTAAAAAAGTGAATTTTGATGCTCAAATAATTATATTTTGAGTTATCAAGGTCTATAGTGACTAAAGACTAATGAAGTCATTTTAGTAGTTTTTTTTTTGTTTGAAAGAGGAAGTCATTTTAGTATATGTAGACCACTTTCATAAACTATACCAATTACATTAAAGAAACCACATCATTCCATGAAATCTAGAACCAAATAGTTGTGATTGTAAAGCCTTTCTTGTGATTACTTCATTTTGAATGTGATATAACTCTGTTTGGTGAGACTAAATGGTACTGATTTGCATGGGAATTATGAGATGTTCTCTATCTAATGATATCATCATTTGCTAAAATATTTTTTATGTTTTATGATTGTGATGGATTGAATTATCTTTTAATTATTCTATTTCCAGGAAAGTGACTTTAAAGAATGGAAGCTGGTGGTTCAAGAAATAGTTAAGTTTCTGAAAGCTGACACCAATTTTATGAATATCAGGCCATTGAGATATAGTCTCATACTGGACCTTCATCCCGATTTTCTACCGCATGTTGCAGCTGCTAGGAGAAAGCTTAGATTAAGAGATGCTATTCTGTCCAGTTATTATCCTAATGAGGTTGATATCCTTTCATATTTCTTTGTTGTTACCAATGTATAATTTACAGTTTCTTAGTCATAATTCAAATTAACTGATTTCTTATGCTGATGTGCTTACAGCTTCAAACTGTTATCTGTCTGTTTTCTTTGTTAATTTTTTGTTTAGATCAAGTTTTCAGAGCTTACTCTGGACACTTTTAGGATGCTTCAATGTTTGGAATGGGAATCCAGTGGTTCATTTTACCAGTCAAGTGGAGCTCCTTTAGGTGGGACAACAACTAACATTGCCCAGAATGGAGCCCCGGGGCCTAGTCGTACTAACTACTCACATGATATTGCTGATCCGACTTTGCCACCAAACCCGCGCAAGGCTGTTTTATATCGTCCAACAGTCACACAGTTTATAGCAGTGAGTATTTATACTAGATTGATTGATTTATTTTTGTTTACAATACACTTCTCTTTTACCAATAGCAAATCAATTGGGAAGAAGTTCAAAACCAAGCACATAATGCAGTAAGGTAGTATCAGGAAGAAGTTTAGGTACCTTACTGGTGTTTTGTTTAAGTTATGATATGATGATGATGTGTGTTAGAAATGTGTCATTGAGTTTGAAAGAAGCACCAGTGTTGGCACATCTCTAACTCCTATCAATGATCAAAATTCATTTTGGTTAATGTAGAACCATTTCAAAAACATTTTGAAAACATTTAGAAAGCTATGCAAAAATATGAAAATATATAAAAATTGTTTAAAAGTATAAATTGAAATCTATTTGAATGTATGAAAGTCTAATTATAAATTAAATAAACAATTTATTATTTTGGTATTATACTATTTTTTGATGCATTTTATTGTGTTTCAAGGGAAATGTTATAATTAATATTTCACTAGTAATTTGTTTTGGTTTCCTAGGAAATAGAAACTTTTCGATTTGGAAAAGAAAAGATATTTTGTTCTTGGTTCCTGAATATAATTGTTAGTGTTGCTTCAAAGAGTGTGGGAGCTTCAATATAATTTGCAAATTGTAACATGTTAATACATGTTTGGATGTTCCATCATCTGTGCTTTTTACCGATTGTCTATCCAAGGGAAGCGTATAGTTCCTAGATATCTAAATATTTAACTTTGGAGTTCTACTTTTTTTTATATATATTAGATAAAGACAAGGACGTAAATTATTAGCACGAAAGGACCTTCTCAAGAAAGCCAACAACATATAAGAGGAGGTGTTTCGACCTTAAACCCTAGGTGTCACAGGTCTCACGTAATAAACTTTAGTTGTCATCTCATCTAAAAGTTCAAATTATTACCAAGATGAGTGACTTTATTATTTTATACTGCCAATAAGCTAATTCACATGTGGCCAAAATTACTTTCTTGAGAGACCAAACACGTGCCTGTATTGCATACTGGGTTGGCCCTTAGATTTGAGCTTAACTATTGCCTGCTTTAATAGCATGTCGAAAGACTCAAAAGTGGCTGAATAGCACAATCCAATAGACTTGTCCTCTTATGTATTTATACTAGTAAAATAAATTCTGTACAAACTATATTGCCCTTATGCTAATGATACAATTCTATGGATTACACTAACACTTTTTATATTTTATTTTAGGCTTCCTGAGTTTGAAGAATGTGTTCTTTGTCTGAACCTATGGTGAAGGATGTTTAGAAGAAATCTATATAAAATATTTATTTTGCAAATTTTCTGTGTACAAGTCATGTAGTTATGCTGTATGTGGCAGGTTTTGGCTACAATGTGTGAGGAGCTTCCTCCTGATGGAATTCTCTTGATATATTTATCAGCTTTTGGTAATTCAAATTTTCATCTATGCTAATTGCTTTCACTTCTTTTTTTCCTTCTCTTTGATTTTTTTGTGTATTTAAGTTGCGTCAGATGGGTAATGTTTACATCATTCTTATTTGCTTCAGGAAGCAATATATCTGGTAGCCCGAACAGTTTTTTTGGGCAAGGTGGAGGGGATAGTTTAAGTTACTGTACCGGTGGCTTACATATTGGTGTTCGTGGAAATGGAGGAGGTATTCTTCAAACTCATCAGTACATCTAATATGGATACACCTATAAGGAACGCATAAGTGAGCTTCAAGAATTTTTCATTTCAGCTTTCCATGTATGTTCCACTGTGATTCTTATCGTTATTTGTGCCACAATATTAATGTCTCATCTTCAGTAAATTCAGAGCAAATGGAACCTTTCTGGCCATTGATAGCATTAGGCATTTCAGCATGCTTTTGCCTTGAAGCATGGATAGCCTTCTTATTACTTCATCCAGTAAGAGTTTCATTGGCAGTTGTTGGTATAGTAATGAATCCTGCTGTTACTTGGAGGTTTTGACATTTCAAGAGTAATCTTATCTGATCTTTGCTATATATAGGAGGTGTTTGGGTGTGTATTGTTTTCTGAAAAACTCTGAAAATCTCTGAAAAACTTTTTTAACTTATCTCACTGCACGTCTTACGAACCCACAATTTATCTCATTTTATCTCACTTTTCATCGTACAAAACACTCTCTAACTGTAGTTATTTAAATATTAAAAAGAGTTAAATGTAATTTATCATTTATTTATTTATTTACATGTCATCATCTTAAGTTGTACGCTGTGATGAGAAAAAAAAAAAAAAAGGTACACGTGGCAATAATAATAAAGGAGTCGGGACATGCTTACGAACATATGATCAACAAGTCTTAACATGCCATCTGCGCAAATTCGTACGCATAAGTGGTCCTCTTACCGAGGACCATAACAATTTTATATACTTTTATTTTATTTTATTTTTTCCCCATCCAAACAATCCCTAAAACGCAACAAAAGACCAATTTGACGTGTACGTATTACAGTATATATTTATATATACACAGCTGGTAAGTGGTAGTTTCCATCTGTCCAACCTCCTGTGGTTAACTACTAATAGACTTTCTGATGAGCTGTTAGTAGCCCGTTCGACATAAAATATGGGCCTCTACAAATTCTTAAATTAATGCATAGCTTTTGTTCGTTGATTAGGATTCAAGACTCTAAGCACATGAGTTTTATCTCAACGAATCATTCGGAAATCTTTTTAATGCATAAATTATTTCCCCACGAAGTGACATGTCAAGGCTTTGCCCCTTTTTAGCCAAGCATGGAGAGGAATTCGTGCCACAGAAAATTCAGAAATCAAATTGAACTAGTACGACCAAACCCTCTTAGGGGTGTTTAATGTGATAAAAAATAAAATAAAATAAGATAATTTGTAAATTCGTAATATATGTAATGAGATAAATTTTAAAAATTTTTAAATATTTTTAGAGTTTTTCAGAGTTTTACTTCACCCCAAACACCCTTTAACGTGACTTCGAGGTTCGTTGTGCCGTGTAGGCTGCCAACAAGCAAAGCCAGCTCTTCTGGCTTCCATTGATAGCTTCAGGGTTGAATCCATCTTCGAGACTTCGTAGAGGCCTAATCTCTTACATAATAGCTACATCTGTTAATGTATAGGCTTCATATTAATTGGGCCGATTCAGATATTCGATTAGTCGAGTATAAATATTGTTCTAGACTACAAGGTAACAAATTTAGAGGGTGTTTAGTAGTAAAAAAAGAAAAAAAATCAAAAACAATTATCTACAATTGTATTACTATAATAATTGTACGCTTGATGAAATAACAATTTTTATAATTTTTCTGCACTATTACAATAATCTGATATATGACAGCAGATCCTACTTTTTTTATTTTTCTACTTTGTTATAGTTAAAAATTTTACCAAATACATAAAAATTATCACTTTTCTCCTTTACTACAGTAACAATTTTACCAAACACCTACAAATTGCAAAAATTTATGAAAAATTACATTTTTAGTCACTAAATACACTAAAAATTACAACAAATAATTTTTGAAAAAAATATCAAAAGTTACACTTTTTACGACTGCCAAACACCTCCTTAAATATATAAATGTTTATATACGATATGTTAACGACTCATTTTGATAATTTTGATAATATATAAATATTATATGTAAACACATTAATGTAAAATTTATATTATATAAAATAATTAATCTTTATTTAAATTTCATAGTTAATAAGAATTAAAGTTTTTGATGGATTAAATATGATATATAAATGAAAAATTAAATTATCAAAGTATGCAATATATATATAAAGATCCGAATCCGAGTATCGACGCATCCAAATTTAAATATAGAAATTGTAGGTTCAAACCTAAATCCAAATTCAAATTTTCTTTAACAAACCTTGATGTGAATATAACTATATATCCCTAACCTTAAAAAGGAGCTAGAAGTCTCTACTCTTACTCAAGCTAGGGAAAAGATAAAATGAACTGAAGGGAGGAAAAGGAGGTGGAGTCTAGGCTGATTAATAAAATTGGACATGTTCAGCTGAGAGGACTAGACGTCAATGATTGAACGAAGATGGATGATATATATAGCATATATGTCTCTAGGTTAAGGTGAAATATGGTAACATTCGAAAAACCAATAATTCAGCAGACTAATTGAATAATCTCGTAGACATGCAACAATTAATTAATCGCGCATATGATTTAATAATTGATCATCTGAGTCTTATGCTTTCCTAGAGACTGATCTAGAGAGCGAGAGCTATACATGGAGTCATTTTCTACTGACTTATAAAGGTTAGAATGGAAGAGAAAGAAAGTTACTGCAAGGCAGCTATATATATATATATATAAATGTATTTATTTGTATTAGTACTCCAACCAAAGTTCACATGCACTGTTATTGCTATTAAGTGGTAGGGGCTTATATATGATCTTATAGGCCGTTCCATTTGGGTAACGTTTTGCAACAAAAATTTTAGTAAAAATGTATTAAATTTTGTTCATTGAATGTTTAGTAAAATATCAAAATTTATCATTTTTCTTTTTTATTATAGTAACTTCTCAATTGAAAGTTTATCAAAAATAACTAAAAATTGACAAAATTTATCTAAAGTTACTAAAAATTATTAAAATTATCAAAAATTTTATCAAATATTTAAAAGTTGTAAAAAGTTACTTAAAATTATTAAAAATTATAACTTATTCCATCAAACATATTAAAACTTATAATTAACAACTTTTAACTAAAAATTATAATTAAAAACTTGTACTTCCAAACGCACCCTTATTTCAATGGTTATATATACACGATTGTTTTGGGTCAAGCATTTGTATAAGGGATACTACTGTCTAGCCTCACATGCATGTACCTCCTCTAAACGGGTCCTCACTAGATAGCAACGATTCCTTCTCGTGCTCGTCTAGGTAGCCCTCTATCGTGCGATTCCCCCTTGCGGATTTGCATCACCTTTGTTTGCCCTAATTTGAATATGGAAAATAATTAAATTCTGCCCGGTAATATTTATATTGATTATTTTTTTTGTTCATATTTTTAAATTTTTAAAAATTAATAACAAAAATGTGTTTAATAAATTTATTTTTATTTTTTTGCTGCAAAACAAAAAAAAAATAAAAAACTTAATTTGAATAATGTAAACTGAAAAATTATATTTTCACTTTCGTTTATAAATATTTTGTTATATTTTAACATTTTATTCATTTTTGTTACATCATATTGTAATGAATTATTTTATTAAATTAAAATTATTTTTAATAAATAATATATTATTACAATGATTTATTTTATTAAAATTGAAATAATAATTTGTGAATAAAATGATTTATTTTATTAGCCTAAAACTATTTATAATAATAATTACATAGTAAAACAACTTTAGTAAAATTAAAATTTATAGTAATTACATATTAAAATAAATTACATGTTAAAATAATTTATTTTATGAATATTAAATTAAAATTTCTTAGTAAGTAACAATTATCTCTTAAAATGATTGATTTTATAAAATTAAATCAATTTTAATAAGTATAATAATAATAATTTATTGTTAAATTAAGTTATTTATTAATATATTTTATCAAAAATCAATTGTTATTATTATTAAAAATAAATATTTTATAATATTAAATTAATCAACTAAAAAATATTTTATTAAATTAATTAATTAAATTAATATAAAATCTATTTTATTAAGTTGAGCTAATTTTATAAAAGAATTAATAAAATTAAATATTTTATTAAAATAAAATTAATTAGTCTATGGACATAATTGTATTACTGAGCATATTTTCCATATTTAGACAAGAATTTTTTTCAAATTGTTTTAGCCTTGCTCTGGTTAGTGTAGGTGAGGGTGTACAAGATTGGTTGAACCAAGTGATGTGGAATCCAATTTATTTTTTGGACTCATTAACGAATCCATATCTTTATTTATGGGGCCCAAAGCAAACCAATCAAACCATATCGGTTGGTTTGGGTCCATAGAGTGTTGGATTTTTTATGAAAAATTGTTGCTCTTTAAAGTTCGATCGGTTGGATGAGAAAATATACCATTTAATCCAAAAATCACTCCGAACCAAGTACCTGACCCAGAATGATTGTATTGATGTAATTTGGTTGTTATTGGGTTTTTCAAGTATATTTTGTGTTCTAATTTCTTATAAATGCTGCTTGCGGAGCCATGGAGGGTATTAAAAACTTCAATACGAGAGTGTTTAGAGGCATAATTTTTAATAATTTTTATCAATTTTTAGTCAAAAATTATTAGTTATAAATTTTTATATGTTCGGTAAAGTAAGTTGTTATTTTAAATAATTTTTTTGTAAATTTTGATTGTTTGATAAAAGTTTCGATAACTTTTAATAATTTTTAGCATCTTTTGGGTGTTTGCTAAAATTTTAGCAATTTTTAGTAATTTTTAATAATTTTTATATATTTGGTAAAATTTTTGAGTTAAGTAAATTATTGTAGTAGAATAAAAAAAGTAATAAAAATTAATATTTTATTAAACACTAACCTTATAACTTTTAAAAATTTTTTATACGTTATTGTACTACCATACGGAGCCTACGTGTCTTGAATTTTATCTTCTTACGGCATGGTTTAGAAGTTTAGGTCCTCTGACCTCTGGATAAATGTTTGGGCCTTGTGCCGATTCAGGCACTTTTCTTGGGTTGGCTCATCCCTTCACCAAAAAATATATATATATATATATTTTAGTGTAATATATGTTAAAATAACGTGACAATAATTTTTTATTATTAAAATACATTTCAATAAGTATTTTT